>JAYESA010000011.1:4378033-4583033 GCA_036927795.1 Iris macrosiphon
AAGCGTCCAATACTGTGTTTAAGTTTGGTGGAAGAAGTGGGGTTAGGGTTTGGGAGAGTTGTAATATATATATAGAGATAAGAGGCGGTGGGGTAATTTTAGTGGTCTCAAAAGCCACTGCTGCTGCTGTTTCTTCTTTCTTTGTTTGGTTTCGGTTGAGGAGAGTTTAGTAATAATAGATATAAGAGGTGGTAGAATGAGAGGGCTCACACGCGCAGAGAAGGGAAATAAAAGTTGGTTTTTGCTACTGCTGCTGTTGATATTTTCTTCTCCTAATTGGTCCGGGTAGGGGTTAAACGGGTAGTGGGTTTAGGATAGAGGGTTTCAGGTAGAGATCCAATAGGAATTATATATATATACACATATCTATTCATAGAAATTCTAAAATTATATTGGTGTATACCATTAAGCTAACAACTGTCCAAAGGGTCTCCTACATGGAATAAATTAGGAAAAATTTATAATGGGGTTTCGGGTAGAGATCCAATAGGAATTATATATATATATATATATATATATATATAATATATATATATATATATATATATATATACACACATATATCTATTCATAGAAAATTCTAAAAATTATATTGGTGCATACCATTAAGCTAGCAACTGTCCAAAGGGTCTCCTACATGGAATAAATTAGAAAAAATTTATAATGGCTTCATAAATCCCTTAAATGAACAAATATCTCGAATAAAAATTAAATAAAATATATTTCCTCTATTTTCAGAATTAGGGGTTTTACATTCTACCCAACTTATAAATTTTCGTCCTCGAAATTAAAATAGGGTAGGGTGCTCTATCTAATCTTACTTGATCATAATCTAAAAGAATTTACCTCAAGTTTAATAATGCAATTTCTACCCAACTTAGAATTTACCCATCTATCACTTAAGGCTATATATTTAAGAAAACTATTCCTCAAATTATTTAATCATGTTATTCAATCCTCAAAGTTTACACAAAATATATCACCTATAATATACCTTTAATTACGGAAAGTAGTCATCAAATAATATGATTGGCCTATGGGGTATATCTAGTACTATCTGCATATCAAACTTATACCAAGCACGAGGTTTCGTCTTTCCGAAGTAAGGGGAATTCCAGGTGAAGGTGATAGAATACAAGTACGAGGTTCAAGGAGTTTTAAAGAATTCAATTGGGAATCGTCAAGGTGGTTGCGGGTTGAAATCATATTTTGGTAATTCCTATTCACATGCTCGTATCAGTACAGTTATGTAACTGATACGATATGCCAAACATGTCTAAGTATATTCGTCTATTAGTCAACTATGTATCTCAATCCACGTAAAGTAGTATTGCGAAGGGCGAACCAAGCGCACTATGGTTGATCAGACCGTATACACTGATTCTGAAATGTATTAATGTATGCATCCACTAATACATATATCATGAACAAGCTTGATAAAAGAATAAGCTTGCAAAACTAGGCTATAAAATAGCAGCATAAGTCAAGGTAGTACCTAGAATATAAGTACGCTAGATTATGATGAGAGAAGTTACAAAATAGTTCAAGTCACAAAGAGATAAGACTCTACAGTTGTCATACTAACTCCTTGTCTAAGTCTCTAGTTGACCAAATAGGGTATGGGCCTCTAAAATTTACAGTCTGGATAAACACTATTGTCTTATGCCAGTATATAGTTGGTGTCATTCGGTTACACTTCATCAATGGATCACAAGGACTATGTGATACTAGATTGTGAGGTATACTACCCAACTTATAACAATAAACTAATACTGTAATTGTCTTGAGGGGATTCTTCAGAATAACCCGGTCCTTGTAAATAAAGTATAAACTCTTATTGGGGTATATGAAGAAAAGATCTTGGTACCTATTAAGGTATCATATTGCATTATATAGGTAAGGGTCACCTTAAGTCTTAATCATAGTGCTCATAGGACAGTGTCAATAGTATGAATGGAAAAGTTACTGACCTCAAGGGAAAATTGGAATATAATCTATATTGAGGTGGGATACAAGTTACGTGATCTATAACTAGGGATAATCATCACAATCTAAATGAACAACTCAACTATCAGATTCTAACTACAAGGCACATTATTTCAAAATTCAAGATTAATAAACTATAATTCCAGCAATCTATATATCTATCATAAAAGAATACACTTGGCCTACAATTAGAAGGATCAGGTGGCACGAGTTGAAAGATGAAGAAAAGAAAACGTAATTACTCATCGCACAATAGCGAGTGCTATGGGTTCAGAGGAACAAGTCATAAAGATAGAAAGACTTTAGATAATGTCATGGTTTCTTGAGGGAAGGTGATATGCTAATCTCTGTGTTTGAGGTATGGTCAAGGGAAATGTTATATTCATTCCCTTTGGCCTCCTAGGGTACTGTCTGCTAATATCAAGACAAGCATCCAAATGTATAGTTCTATAATATTATCTTACTATAAAAGTTAGGGTTGGTCCTAATATTCGACCTTGGATTTCTAGTGGTCCCTCAATACTAGGTTCAAACAATATGGTAAAACTGCTAGCTAACTCTAGTAGTGTCTATACTACTCTCAAGTCCTCATAATACATCAAGGGGTAATGGTAAACCAATCTATAGATAAAGAATTATAGGGTTCCCTAGATATTCTAAACTTAGTGGTGTGTCAACACTCTAGTTGTACTCTTAATAGGAAGGTTACCCTACTTATCATCTAACAACAGAGACTTTTATATTCTAGGAGGGGGATATACTCAAGGAACTATTAGAAAAGTACATGAATCAAGCAGGAAGCAAGCATTAAATAGAATGTAGAAGCATGAAATATGCTGGAGAGTCGTCCGCGTATTTTACAGTCAAAACCCCCAACATACATGAAGTTCTTTCCTGCATAAAACAGGGACTCAAGGTAGTTGGCGTAAAATATGTTGCTAAGCTGTCTGCGTAAAACAGAGTTTTAAGGAAGTTTGGCGTAAAGTAGATTTCAGAGCTGTCCGCGTAAAATAGAGAAGCGTAAAGTAGGGCTTCAGAGTTGTCCGCGTAAAGCAGGAAATCAAGGTAGTTTGCATAAAACATAGATTCAAAACTGTCGGCGTAAAATATGGTTTCAGAGTTGCCTGCGTAAAAGTCTGCGTAAAAAGTCTGCGCGTAAAAGATTTGCGCGTAAAAGATTTCCTGCGTAAAGTCTGCGCGTAAAAGATTGCTATTCTTCCGGCGTAAAGTCTGCGTAACGCGCGTAAAGAGATCTACGCGTAAAGTCTAAAATACGTTGCAGCGTAAAGTGTGTACGAGGAACTCTTCGTATTCCTCGGATGAATTTGTCAAACAAATAAGTGAACCTGACATCTGAAAAAAGTACTGCACGATGATCGAGAGGATGGTTGTGATGATGATTTTACACAGAGATCCAGGTTGTCGTTTAGTGATATATTAGATACAAGTCATTTTTAGGCATCCAAAAGGAAAAAGAATGGAGTCTTTTGAATACGCTGCCTATTCTACATGGACAGAGATGAGTTTTTACGCTCAAGACAGGACAAAATCAGACGCCACGTCAAAAGCTATTTCTTGCACAGAGCTCGAGGCATATCTCTTCATTTAATGCACGAGATTTGTCATGACTGGGAAAGCTAAGACTGTGACAAATACGCTCACATCACCATCCTTACATTTTACGCCAATCAGGCTATTTTATACTGGTTGTCTATTATTCATGAATCATCAAGTTTATGCAGGGGCAGTTACCTACGTGGCTTGCATGCCATGATCTTATAAAGGGATACGTGTCATACGCAGATTGAACGCGTGGGTAGCAGTTGTCATAATCGCAGCGTAAAGGATGCAATCTTCTTCATAGTTTGGCCTTTACGCCAAGAAGACAGTCTTTTGGTTTTTTTTACGCCAACTAGGCAGTCTTTTAGCTTTTACGCCAACATGACAGTCATTTGGCTTTTATGCCAACAACAGTTATTTGGCTTTTACGCCAATAAGGGTAAAGGGTCTGGTCACAGGGTAAAGGATTTTTGGCGTAAAACTTTGTTTATCCAGACATAGGATAGTTGAATGGAAGAATGAGGTTTCAGTCAAGCATGGATGAGATCCTTATACTCTATTCCTATACGCAGGCTTGTTTGGTACAGTTACGTAACCAAGACAATATATTCTTGACCTGCATGGGCCACCACCAAAAATATGTCACGTCCCAGTCCCAAAATAAATAGGACTAGGAATACGTAACACGCCCAGCCGTATGTATACGAACTTCAATATATGGAAATCATATACACACGTACGCTGTATATGAATATTCAATCCACCAGTGGTAATATACTGTCACAACAAGTCACACACAATTTATATCTCATCCACAACACAAATAATAAGTAGGAATAAAGAGCTGAATAATAACTGAATATCCAAGATGAGTATCAAGTCTGATAGTCGGGTGAAAATAAATCTACTACAAAACGACTATACTGAAGTAGCAACAAGGATCTCTAAACAGCGGTAATAAAATCACAGATACTCCGAAGGTAAGACCTCCTCAGTCTGGTAAGTAGCGTCAGGTCCAGGACCGTACTCCTACGGATACTCCTGCTCGTCCATATCTGGAAAGGGACCATGTCCTCAGAGGGACGTAACAAGATACATAATAACATGCCAATAAGTACTAAAAATAAACATCCAATGGGTCGTCTAACCGTCTAAATGAATGCAGTTTGAGAACAACTTTCCACCAAGTAGGCTATCTGGCCATATAGTAGGATTGACATGATTCCCTGGGAGAATCAGGGGCCTACAAAGCATGTCGTCTTTTTTGAACGGTAGAGGCCGCCAAGTAGTACAGGGATCATCATGACCGCGTATCTCCGGTGGAGCGTACGGATTACATAAAAGAAAAGTACAAAGGAGCCCAAATATCTTACTTGTTGTTCTCCTCATCCCATGCTCTAAGCATGACACATCCATGACACGATAAAACCTCTAAATAACTGCCAGGTCTACTAGCATACAAAGTTTCTATCAGCAGTCATCCCTAACGCACGGCCAATACGTACAGGAGGCCAGACCTGTCACGCAGTCTGTGATCTATATGAGACTCACAACTCGTGTCACAACTGTGTCACAGCCAATGAACCTAATGATGCTCCATAATAATGGGGTGGTCTCATAAAGTAGGTCCAAAAATATACATAAATAAAACATGATACGACGACATCGTCGTTGCACCCAAGTTTCCTTGGACACACCATTTATTTAGCAATAAATGAACTAAATAAGCAGAAATAAATTATGCAGACATCATGTAGAATATAAACAATAGTACGATGGCAAGGTATACTTGCCGAGCAAGAGTTCTGTATAGTGCAAGCGTCCAATACTGTGTTTAAGTTTGGTGGAAGAAGTGGGGTTAGGGTTTGGGAGAGTTGTAATATATATATAGAGATAAGAGGCGGTGGGGTAATTTTAGTGGTCTCAAAAGCCACTGTTGCTGCTGTTTCTTCTTTCTTTGTTTGATTTCGGTTGAGGAGAGTTTAGTAATAATAGATATAAGAGGCGGTGAAATGAGAGGGCTTACACGCACGGAGAAGGGAAAGAAAAGTTAGTTTTTGCTACTGCTGCTGTTGATATTCTCTTCTCCTAATGGGTCCGGGTAGGGGTTAAACGGGTAATGGGTTTAGGATAGAGGGTTACGGGTAGAGATCCAATAAGAATTATATATATATACACACATATCTATTCATAGAAAATTCTAAATATTATATTGGTACATACCATTAAGGTAGCAACTGTCCAAAGGGTCTCATACATGGAATAAATTAAAAAAAATTTATAATGGCTCCATAAATCCCTTAAATGAACAAACATCTCGAATAAAAATTAAATAAAATCTATTTCCTCTATTTTCAGAATTAGAGGTTTTATAAAATCCTCCAAACACATCCAAACAAGCTTCACCTTCCTCCCATGGGTAGCCCTAAGGTCCAGGAAGGTTTTAAACTACTAATTACACTATATTAGAGCAATCACTAAGAGAAAAGTTAGGGTTTACCTCTTGGGAGTTGGAATCCTAAGGCCAAAGTCTCCAAAAAGTCCCAAATCTACCACACCAAGCCTCCAAGCTAAGCTCCTACACCAAATCTAGGCTCTACACACCTAGGTTAGAGGAAAATAAAATGTTAGGGTTTGCATTAAAGAGGGAAGTAAGTGAAAGAAGAGAAGGAAGTGGGAAACTTACTTGGATTGGAAGAAGAAAATGAAAGAAGTGAAGAAAGAGAGTGGAGAGGAGAAATGAAGAAGAAGAATGAAAATGAAGGGGGGAAGGGGCCGACCATGTAGAAATAGGGTTAGGGTTTGGGTTTTGCATTTAGGTACAAAGACCAAAATGCCCTTAAATTAAGTAATCCATACTAGGGTTTGGGGTTCCAAATGCACTCTAATTAATTTTTAATCACTCCAACTAACTAATTAAAATATAAATAACTATTCTAAACCAATAAATAAGTCTGGACAAGGATGTTGGTTGGGTCTGACAAGGGTCCACTAGGGTCTGACATGGGTCCAGACTAGCCAAAGCCCTAAAACAACCAATAAAAATAAATACAACCAACTAATTAAATATTAATACAAATATTTATGATCAATACACAATTTACCAAATTAAAAAAAATAAAAATAAATACCCTGCCCTGGAAATGGGGTAGTGACAAGGTAGTAGAATCTTACCTCATCACTAGCAAAAGGCTAAAGGATCCAAGGAATTGAATCCTTTGGCATGATAGATTGGGTCATCCAGGATCGACTATATTGAGAAAGGTCATCAATAATACCAATGGACAATATTACATGATGCTAAATTGATCATCGTTAAATTGATCATTGTTAGGCCAACTACATATCATAATTTTTTTACCATCACAACTTGTGACAGCCATCAACCTAACATCTCTCATTTGCGTAAATTTGGTTATGCTATTTATGTTCCTATTACCTTTCATCAGCGCTCTAAAATGGGACCTCAGCGCCGATTAAAAATTTATATTGATTTTGATTAGCCCTCAATCATTAGATATTCGAAACATTTAACTGGTGATATTTGTACTGCTAGATTCGCAGACTGCCATTTTTATAAGACTAAATTTTCGCTATTAGGGGAAGATAAGAAAGAAAATAATGTTCTTACAGAACCATTTGCCACAAATAAATGACATAAATTATCATAGGATAATCCCACTATGTCTCATCTAGATTGTCACTACACATTCCGAAAACAGGGGTAATTTCGACTTTTTACAATATTTAATATTATTGTAGTTATAATTAATTAATTGCATGATAGCGTATTTGATTTAATTAATTTTATGCGATGTGTAATTAAATATATAATTATATGCAGTGTTAATTATTTTATTTTAGCTAGCAGACTAGACCTAGAAGCCCAGTAGACGAACCCCTGTCCGAATTATAGAATTCTGGATTTTATTATTTTATTTAGAATTTGATATTTGGAGATTGTAATTAATTACCGTATTTTATTTAATATTTTGCGCAATTGCCTTTGCTTCGATATCTGGAGTACTACCCTAATTTTTGTCTTCCAACAAGTTTCACAATCTTGCCCTAGACATGCCCGCCTTCAATTCTGCTATTTTTGCAACTCATAATTTTGCTCCCTGTGCATTATTTTTGGCCACACAAAAATCGTCGCGGACGTTATTTAAATAATCCCTATTTTGTATCGTTGTGCGTTCCAATCGAAAATTGGAGGCCATCTTGACCTATTTTTTGTGCGGCCCAAATTAGGGTAATATTCTGTTCTGAGTCTTCTTCAATATTGGTATTGATGACCTGACCTGATTTTGGCTCCATGTACTCCTAATTAATTGTTGAACACAGCTTACATTTATTTCTATTTAAATTAAGGATACTATTTTATCTGATTCTAAAATCCCAATTTAATTCCAGTGCCCTGCTAATTTAAGCCCGTACCCAACTTACAGCGTCCCCAGACCCTACAAAACACCGGACCCCGAATCGCCCGCCAAATTTTCGTCATTTCATGTGTTTGTGCAATTTCCCGAATTTAAGGGGGTTAAATTGCAAATCGGCATTTTGTGCCAACACCCCATTATTTAAACCAATGAGGGAACCTAATATTTTTTTAATTAAACTCTCACCCTTATTTCCCACATGAATTAATTCTCCATGTTCAATCTGGACCACTCAATTAAGTGGGTCAAATCCTCACCCTCCATCAAAATCCCCTCATCCTATATAATGACATATCTACATCAAACCCTAATCCCTAGACAACCTAGGTTTCCCCACCTCACAAGCCTCCAAAATTCCTCAAGCCTCCAAACCGTAGGAATTTTCTTCTCCTTCTTCCTTTCTTCTTCTCTTCTCCTTTCTTCTTCTTCCTTCTTCTCCTTCTATCTCCTTTTTGAAAATTCAAAAATAGAAAGGGGGGGGGGGGAACTTGAAGTTACTGTGCATCCCCCGGCCCTTACTGTGCTTCCGGCGGCCAGCTTAGTCCCGGCCCCCTCACGTTCTCCCCGTCGACTCCTCCAGACCCCACCTCCGGCGCCGGCGCTCCGCGGCACTCCCTCCGGCAGCCACCTATCCCATCTTCCCTTAACACCACCACCATCTTCACCACCCGACCGGCGCTCCGGCCGGACCCCGTTGCTCCAGCCGGCCGAGTCCCCCTCTGCTGCTCCGGGCCACTGCTTCCCTCCAGTGAACTCCCTCCGGCGACCCCCACTGCTCCCTCTCCTTCTTCAACTAATCACCACCACCACCTTCAACTCATCATCACCACCACCTCCATCTCCTCCATCCATTCAACTCCCTCCGCGTCTCCTCCTCCCCCGACCCCCTGTGAACTCCGGCCCGGCTGTGCTCTCCCCATCTCCATCCACATCCGGCCGAGCCTGCACCGAGGCGACCACCACACTGCCCAGGCCGACTTCCCTCCGGCGGTCTCCAGTCCGGCGGCCGGCCAGCGAGCCGACCACCCCCTCACAGTAAGCCTCCTCTCTCCCCTTCCCTCTTTATATATATATATATCTATATATATATATATATATACGTATATATATGAGTATATATATACTATATGTATATGAAATTGTAGGTACTTAATTAATGCTTTAATATGTAATGAATATGTATATACTAGTATATGTATTTGTATATATTTAGTGTATATATATGTATAAGTACATATTTAATTTGTATAGGTATAATTATGCATTTTATATATACCTAGTATATTTTCATATTGGTATGTGTATATGTATATAATTAACCTACTTAGTATATATCCTAGTACGTATTTTAGTATGTATATATTGTATATATAATTGAATTGGTGAATATGAATTCCTATGTATTAATACATAAATAAATTCATGCATATACATGTGTATATGAATGTACATTGTTCTATTTCCAAATAGTATATATATGTATCATATATGTGTGTATATTTATTAATTGTATATATATACATATGTATGTATTATATATATATATATTTTTGGTATATTTCTTAGTATATATTTGTTATACATATATTGGTATATATGTATACAAACAATTTAGTATAAATATTTCTTAGTATATATATATTAATGTATATATAATTAATGTGCATGTTAATGTATACATAATCTAATATATATGTATATGTATATATTTAATTAATGTATGTAAGTGTGGGTATTAAATTTAACTGGTATAAATGTACATATTTTTATGTGTATAATTATTTTGATATATATATATGTATGTATATTTGTATAAAACCTTAGCATATTTTTAATATATATATATATATACATATATTTTGTATATGTATTTAATTTGATATATAATGTAAGTACATATGTTAATTTAGATATGTATATTTATGTATCTAGCTACTAGGTGACCAGTATCATACCTAGAGAAGGCCCTGAATTCAGTGTTTTAGACGGTGTTAGTGTAGCATCTGATGCAAATGTTATATTGTGTTATGTTTATAGGACTGTTGGTTTACCCAGGGGATACTCTGGAACAGGACACCAATAAATACCAGCTAAGGACCAAGGCAAGTACATTCTCTGATAATTTCCAATTCTTGATAATTTCTATAAATTCAACAATCATAAAATGTTACATCTGAATCTTTGACACTGTGCTACACGGACTAGTATAGCTTGGATCTGCAGTCATGAGATGTTACCTTGATTATCGTATTGACATTGTACACGACATGTATATTTAGACATCGTACATGATAGACTTGACTTGCTCGTGTATCGTGACGTGTCATGGTTGGATCCACAGTACTAGTTGGGGGCGGGAAAGTAGTTAGTAAGAAATGTGATCATAACCTCTTATTGTAGTATAGAAATTGTAAGTATTAATCATGCTCTTCACCCATGATTAGCCAGGCCCTGTAGCTATCGTACATGTTCCCAAGCCGGTCATATTTCGAAACTACTATTTCAAACACTTAGAATATATTACAGTTCCCTAATTTAAATCATATACTACATCACCCGTATATGATACTGTTTCTTGTTCTTTTATTTCCATACATGCACTGACTGTATCATATTGCCTATTGCCTGTCTCTTTACATTGCCTGTCTCTCTTAAATTGCCATTGCATTTATTTCACTGTCTTCTCAGTAGCTAGCATGACATGTTTTATTGTATTATAGACATTACCAATTAATGGAACTGTTATTTGAGATTGTGCTTTGCTCCTTCCTGACTGGAAATATTTTTCCAGACTATGCCTTAGAGGACCGCCGTCTGACACTTATGGTGAGTAGCTGCAGACTTGATAGTAGTTGTGATTCCAGGAGGTCTAGCTGGAAATTACTATTTTTAGTTAGTTCTTTTAACAGTCTATTTGGTACCGGATTTGTCTCCGGCATTTTGATGATTCTTGGATATTGTTGAGTTAGAATTTTACTTGTGGACTTGTGTTGTGTTTAATTTAGTTTTATTATTCGAAATCTTTTCGTGCTGTAATTCTGTGATTGAGTATGTGTTCATCTTATTTGTGTCATCCGTACCTCCTAATGGAGATTGGATGCTTGCGTGACAGTAGTTAGATAGTATCAAGACCTTGACAGCGTTCTACCACCGATGCTGCGGCGTAGGCTGGACGTACCCACGCACTCGTGCCCCTAAACCGGGTACGGGTCGTGACACGTTTTTAGTGGTGGCCCATGCAGGTCAGACTTCGCGAGTTGTGCGATGTCGTAGTAGTGTGACATCCTTGTTATACTACTGCGTGCCTGCTATAGAATCTAGGACATAGGATACTAGGACGAGAGCAAATACTCAATCACAATTCCTTGAGAGATTCCTGGGATGACCCCTGAGAATCTTGTTAAAATTTCCAATTTAAATCATCCCCTTGTTCCGTTCATTCTCACTTGTGATATTGATTGATTATTATTGATTAGTTATTTAATTAGGATTTTTGCTTTATTATAGAGTTGATTTCATATTAAGATGAATTTATAGACTAATTTATGGTATTATTTGATGATGCCCGTCAATGAGGACAATGAAAATGATTAACACTAGGGCTACTGGACTACTAGATATGGAATTAAATTCTAATTTGAAGATTAAAAACGAATTGCATTTTTGAATTTTGAGGAGTCGAGATATTATTAAAATTTTATTTTGAGGAATTCAGATTCAATTTGATGAACCTAAACAAGCTGTAAGGATTTTTGAGTGATTAAATTTTCATTTCAGTATTTAGATAATTAACCTTGAGGAAAGTGTATGCATTTTTACTGTAAATTTATTTGAGGAGTTATTTTGAGGAATTATTTCGAGGAAAGGATTTCATAGTGAGAGAGATATTAGTATATAAGTATATAAGATGCATGTGTAAGGATCTGTTGACTTGAGCATGTTTGAGATTACGCTGCCAACTGGCTTAGGTGGTCATCGAGGATTGTATTGGAGAGAGAGCAGTACTTGGTATAGTGTGTTGTAATTGTTATGCACTTGAGTGATAAGGATAACTAGTATCAGCGATTGCAGTAGGTAAGGAAGCTAGCAGTGAGTGTGCTTGTGGTAGAACTGTGGTACTTAGAGGGATAGAAGCATCAGACCTTGGATGTATCTTTGACCTGTGCAATCACAACTAGGATTTTTATTTCCAATCTTTTATCTTGAATGTTGCTTCTTTAGATCTGTACTGTCCTTCCTTGATGATATCGCATTTTGCCTAAATTGATTCTTTGGGATCTGTCTTCAGGATGTCGCCGCAGACACGGTCTATGAGAGCGGGAACATCAGCTTTAGAGGGGTCTGCCACCTCTCTACCTGATGGACAGACAACCGTAGTTTCTCCTACATCTCCGATGCACGTAGGTGATCCTCCTCCTCCACCTGTTAAGAGGATAGCCGCAGCTGTAACGGACAACCTTCCTCCTCCAACAACTCCGATTCCCGGAGGTTTGCCCATTGACGGAACGCAGATGTTTACCTTGATCCAAGGCATGGTAGATGCCCAGAGAGTGGCGGCAGACGCTCAGCGAGTTCAAGCTGAGGCTCAGAGGGTGCAAGCAGAAGCGCACCAGGCACAAACTGAGCTGATGAAAGAAAACATGGAGAATGCTCATCAGGTGACTCTCCAAGCTTTGGAGAAAGTAGCGCTAGTACCAGCAGTTTCCTGGCCAGCAGCAGAGATCAGGCACTATAGTGGATTTTAAAAGGATGGTGCCTCGAGAGTTTAAAGGTACTGAAGGGATACTCTACGCTGACGACTGGCTAGAGGATATAGAAAGGAGCCTGCGATTGACCCAGATCCCGGAGAACTTGCAGATAGAAGCCGCTGGCAGTCAGATATTCGATATCGCACTCACGTGGTTTCGTACGGAGCCGAGAATTACTGTGCAAGGACTTACTTGGGAGACCTTCAAGGAGCTCTTCAAGGAGAAGTTCTTTCCCGACGTGGCATTGGGAACCTTGGAAAGTCAGTTTCATGACTTAGTTCAAGGAAACATGTCGGTCGACGAGTACGCTGCAGAATTCTGTAGATTGAGCCGTTTTGCATCGTCCATGATTCGAGACCCAGGAGATCGAGCCCGGAAATTTAGAAAGGGACTGACGAGAGAGATTAGGTCACGCACTTCTGGTCGTCGTACCGCTACCTATGAGGCTATCTTGATGGATGCTCAGATCGCAGAAGAGGATCTGGATCTCAGGCCTAAGAGGAGCCACAATACTTTTGGAGATACAAATGATAGCGCAGGACCAGCCAAGCATCCCCGTATTCAGCACCAACAGCAGTACCAAGTACCATTCTATATTCAGCAACAACCATGGACATTTCAGCATCCACCGCAGTACCTAGCACCAGTTCCTATCCAGCAACATCCATGGGAGTATCAGTATCAACAGCAGTACCAGGCACCAATTCATGTTCAGCAGGATCAGCAACAGCCTCCAAGAGAGACACAGCAGACTTGTCATTTCTGTAAGAAGCCAGGTCACCTTTGGGAGAGCTGTAGAACGAGGCTAGGACTTTGTTTGCACTGCGGCGCTGCGGGACATCGAGTAAGGGATTGTCTTATAGCCCCTTATCTCCCCGGCCAGCGTGCAGCTTCAGACTATAGAGATCCAGTTAGGCTACCTGTGGAACCGTATATTGCTCAGCACCCGCAAAGGGAACCACCCCAGCAAGGCGGGCATTTGCGATGACGGTCGAGGAGACCGATACTGCAGGTAATGTGTTAGCAGTTTCTGTTCTTTCCTTTATTCTGTTCCTATCTATTTGATTGATTGATTGATTGCTTAGTACCGTAGTTGGATGCATGATTCTTGTTATAATGTAGTTAGTAGTACCCTTAATGCATAGACTGCAACACCATAACAAATGAGACCATAACCATGTATGTTCCCCCCCTAGATTGTATGTGGTATGACTATAGATAGAATTTTCTTAGACCGTGATTATTGGTGTTGACTGTAGTGAAGATTCATGAAGGAGCTATGACTTGACAAGAGGAACAAGATGATTAAAATTCGAGGATGAATATTGATTTAAATAAATGGTTAAAAAATTAACATGGCATAATTGGTGGTTTATTAATTCCAGGAAAGATTATGACATGTTTAAGTTGGTTATTAATTAGGAAATTTTGGGAGATTTATCAATGTATTTATTTAATTACAAGTTATGAATTTTAGAACTTTATATTTGGATGTGACATTTGGAGAATCCTTAAATATCATATTTATTGAGTTCTTGAGGAGTGGATATTAAATTCCGGGTATTGGATTATCAACTCAAAACTTTCAAGGAAATTTTAATAAAAAGGGACTTTGATTCTATTTTGAGGACTTTTTCAGGAATACAAATAATTACAGAAATTTTATTTGTGAAAAGACATTGCGGATTATAACCTGATTTCATGGTTAATGGATTTAAATTTGCGGGAATAATAATGTGTATGATTAAACACTAGTATGAGGATTTTAATTTCGAGGACGAAATTCTCTTAAGGTGGGTAGACTTGTCACTACCACATTCCGAAAACAGGGGTAATTTCGACTTTTTACAATATTTAATATTATTGTAGTTATAATTAATTAATTGCATGATAGCGTATTTGATTTAATTAATTTTATGTGATGTGTAATTAAATATATAATTATATGCAGTGTTAATTATTTTATTTTAGCTAACAGACTAGACCTAGAAGCCCAGTAGACGAACCCCTGTCCGAATTATAGAATTCTGGATTTTATTATTTTATTTAGAATTTGATATTTGGAGATTGTAATTAATTACCGTATTTTATTTAATATTTTGCGCAATTGCCTTTGCTTCGATATCTGGAGCACTACCCTGATTTTTGTCTTCCAACAAGTTTCACAATCTTGCCCTAGGCATGCCCGCCTTCAATTCTGCTATTTTTGCAACTCATAATTTTGCTCCCTGTGCATTATTTCTGGCCGCACAAAAATTGTCGCGGACGTTATTTAAATAATCCCTATTTTGTATCGTTGTGCGTTCCAATCGAAAATTGGAGGCCATCTTGACCTATTTTTTGTGCGGCCCAAATTAGGGTAATATTCTGTTCTGAGTCTTCTTCAATATTGGTATTGATGACCTGACCTGATTTTGGCTCCATGTACTCCTAATTAATTGTTGAACACAGCTTGCATTTATTTCTATTTAAATTGAGGATACTATTTTATCTGATTCTAAAATCCCAATTTAATTCTAGTGCCCTGCTAATTTAAGCCCGTACCCAACTTACAGCGTCCCCAGACCCTACAAAACACCGGACCCCGAATCGCCCGCCAAATTTTTGTCATTTCATGTGTTTGTGCAATTTCCCGAATTTAAGGGGGTTAAATTGCAAATCGGCATTTTGTGCCAACACCTCATTATTTAAACCAATGAGGGAACCTAATATTTTTTTAATTAAACTCTCACCCTTATTTCCCACATGAATTAATTCCCCATGTTCAATCTGGACCACTCAATTAAGTGGGTCAAATCCTCACCCTCCATCAAAATCCCCTCATCCTATATAATGACATATCTACATCAAACCCTAATCCCTAGACAACCTAGGTTTCCCCACCTCACAAGCCTCCAAAATTCCTCAAGCCTCCAAACCGTAGGAATTTTCTTCTCCTTCTTCCTTTCTTCTTCTCTTCTCCTTTCTTCTTCTTCCTTCTTCTCCTTCTCTCTCCTTTTTGAAAATTCAAAAATAGAAAGGGGGGGGGGGGGGAAACTTGAAGTTACTGTGCATCCCCCGGCCCTTACTGTGCTTCCGGCGGCCAGCTTAGTCCCGGCCCCCTCACGTTCTCCCCGTCGACTCCTCCAGACCCCACCTCCGGCGCCGGCGCTCCGCGGCACTCCCTCCGGCAGCCACCTATCCCATCTTCCCTTAACACCACCACCATCTTCACCACCCGACCGGCGCTCCGGCCGGACCCCGTTGCTCCAGCCGGCCGAGTCCCCCTCTGCTGCTCCGGGCCACTGCTTCCCTCCAGTGAACTCCCTCCGGCGACCCCTACTGCTCCCTCTCCTCCTTCAACTAATCACCACCACCACCTTCAACTCATCAACACCACCACCTCCATCTCCTCCATCCATTCAACTCCCTCCGCGTCTCCTCCTCCCCCGACCCCCTGTGAACTCCGGCCCGGCTGTGCTCTCCCCATCTCCATCCACATCCGGCCGAGCCTGCACCGAGGCGACCACCACACTGCCCAGGCCGACTTCCCTCCGGCGGTCTCCAGTCCGGCGGCCGGCCAGCGAGCCGACCACCCCCTCACAGTAAGCCTCCTCTCTCCCCTTCCCTCTTTATATATCTATATATCTATATATATATATATATATACGTATATATATGAGTATATATATACTATATGTATATGAAATTGTAGGTACTTAATTAATGCTTTAATATGTAATGAATATGTATATACTAGTATATGTATTTGTATATATTTAGTGTATATATATGCATAAGTACATATTTAATTTTATAGGTATAATTATGCATTTTATATATACCTATTATATTTTCATATTGGTATGTGTATATGTATATAATTAACCTACTTAGTATATATCCTAGTACGTATTTTAGTATGTATATATTGTATATATAATTGAATTGGTGAATATGAATTTGTCACGCCCCAGTCCCAAAATACGTAGGACCAGGAATACGTGACACGCCAGCTACGCATTCGACCAGACTCTGGTCTGACTCGAATACGTATAAGCTGTAAAATAAAGGGCACAGTCTAGATATCCCATAAATGTAAACCTCTATGTCTCAATCCACAATGTACATCAGTATACAAGAAAGAGCTATATGTGCTAAGGTCGGCCGCC
Source organism: Iris macrosiphon (assembly GCA_036927795.1). Taxonomy (NCBI): domain Eukaryota; kingdom Viridiplantae; phylum Streptophyta; class Magnoliopsida; order Asparagales; family Iridaceae; genus Iris; species Iris macrosiphon. The sequence continues at coordinate 4,394,918 of JAYESA010000011.1, forward strand.
CAATAACACACTAACTCGAATAGACTCGAGAGGAAGTATGAGTCTACAAAACTAGGCTACAACAGCAGATGAATAATCAATGTAAAATAACCATAATGCCGGTAGATATAATGTGAGTACCTGGTACCATGCTCGTAAGATATGCCACTCCATCAGTATCTCCAAGTGCTCCGTAATCATCTATGCTGCAAAACTGGCAGGGAACCAGGTCCTCAGAGGGACGTAACAAGGTACAAAAATATAGCATGCCAAGTAAACAGAAAGTACAAGTGCACGACAGGGTACTCTATCATAACCAACTAGTGTGACTCAGTTTAAAGACAACGTTCGACGCGTGGGCTGTCCAAAATAAAACCGCAGCTCCGAACACAGAGACACACGGGTCGTACCGCAGCTCCGAGCACAGAGACACACGGGTGTTACCACTACACTATCAAGCAGGATCACAACAGGTACATATATAAGCACGTGCAGAGTAGCCCAAACGTCTAGTAACTGTCTTCCCCTTCCCAAGCGGTCAACGATTGTGCGTTGAACCTGAACCTCTAACTACAGTCTCGACACAAGGAAAAATAACTCAACAGACGCGACCCTAAGGTCGTCCCAGTCTCTGGTCATGATGTCAGTATCAGGATACAGGAATCTGGCACGATCACAGTGTATGAGTGTGTCCTGGGGTATCGATAAACTCAGGTACGCATATCGAGGTACTACGAATCATCCGACAATCTTCCTAGGATGCTACGACGTACGTCTTCACCCGGTTGTGAACCGGACGCGAAGTACCGAACGTCGACATAACTATGTGCACAATGTACATAAAGAACAACAAGTATCTGAAAACTGAAATACAGGATGGCAAGGTACACTTGCCTGCGTCCAGCTACTGATGACGGGGATCCGGTACCACGTCCAAGTCCGCAGGTCCCGTAGTACCTAGAGATGAGATACAAACAAAAAAAATTAATAATCGGTTCCACGACAGACAGTGATGCGACACACATCTACTCCTAAACTCAGTCTCAAACCCAAGTAGTTAACTAATAATTCACAGACCTCAATCTCTGCTCCTTGATTCGAATGTTACCTATCTCTTATCAACCACCTGTATAATATCATCAGACCCAAATCCTAATTCTTACCATATTCATCACGTGATTCAGTAGTTCAGGTATGCCCATTCCTCGTCAGTATTTACTTATTAAATATTAAGTCTTCCTTTATACAACCTTCATTACATTTCACCCAAAATTACTGTTCATCAATGCACATAAATTAATATGTTAAACCCTTAATCTCAATGCCTATTATTTAAACCCATTTTATAAACTTATGAAGGACGAACCCTAAACTTACCTCCATAATTTAATCCTCATTAATCTGTTTAGCATTTCCTCCCATGTAATATATTCCGAACATTTATAAAAAACAAAACCTAAGCCTTCAATGAAATCCTTTATCGTTTTATGATTTATTTGCAAACACTAAACCTAAACCTTCAATGCAAAATATTAAAAATCATTTTAATCCATGCAATTAACAACTCATTTATAACCCTTAATTAATTGATCCAGCATTTTTTCAATCATGTGCAATATTCATAACATCTAGTTAAATCAAGCTCTAAACTCCCATGCAATTAAACAATTCTAACCTAAACCTTAATCCAATATTAAACCCTATTCTCAAATCATCCAAATCAACATTAACTTTAATCGTCATAGTTCAAGTACTACACTACACTGACATATACTTATACCAACATTTATTAAACACAACCCTAGCTATGCAAGTCCATATAAAATTAAACATAGAGAGGGTGAGGGAGTCGATACCTCGTCGAGGCTAGCTGGCCGGAGGGGTGATGGCCGGAGAGCAAGCTGGAGGTGGACGAGCTGAGGGTGGTCGAATGGATGGTATAAGGAGCTTGTGGTGGTGGTGGTGTACCCGGACAGGGAGGAGATGAGGAAGTCGGAGCAAGGTGGTGCTGGCGGTGGCTACCGGAGTCTTCGGGGACAGCAGGCCGGAACCTCGTGGCTGCGTCTAACTGGAGGTGGTGGCTGGGTGGAATGGTGGTGGAGGCTGGTGGTTGACGGGGTGGTGGAAGAGGTGGGGGAGTAAAGATGGAGGTGGCCGAGAGGGGATAACTCATGACAGTGGTGGATGGACGTCGGGTGAAGTGGGTAGCTGGAGACGACGAGCAGGCCGAAGAGATGGCCGGAGGCAACTCTGCTGCGCCGGACGGTGGACTCGCACGGTGGTGCTCGGGCCCGCCGGAGAGGAGGTAGTAGCAGCGCCGGATCGGGGTGGCTGGGTTCGGCGCGGCCAGCGATGTGGAGCATGCCGGAGTGCAGAGCCGACCGAAGTCGAGTGGAGCAGGCCGGAGTGCCGTGCACAGGCCGGAGCCACCACCGTATTTTAGTATGTATATATTGTATATATAATTGAATTGGTGAATATGAATTCCTATGTATTAATACATAAATAAATTCATGCATATACATGTGTATATGAATGTACATTGTTCTATTTCCAAATAGTATATATATGTATCATATATGTGTGTATATTTATTAATTGTATATATATACATATGTATGTATTATTTTTATATATATTTTTGGTATATTTCTTAGTATATATTTGTTATACATATATTGGTATATATGTATACAAACAATTTAGTATAAATATTTCTTAGTATATATATATTAATGTATATATAATTAATGTGCATGTTAATGTATACATAATCTAATATATATGTATATGTATATATTTAATTAATGTATGTAAGTGTGGGTATTAAATTTAACTGGTATAAATGTACATATTTTTATGTGTATAATTATTTTGATATATATATATGTATGTATATTTGTATAAAACCTTAGCATATTTTTAATATATATATATATATACATATATTTTGTATATGTATTTAATTTGATATATATTGTAAGTACATATGTTAATTTAGATATGTATATTTATGTATCTAGCTACTAGGTGACCAGTATCATACCTAGAGAAGGCCCTGAATTCAGTGTTTTAGACGGTGTTAGTGTAGCATCTGATGCAAATGTTATATTGTGTTATGTTTATAGGACTGTTGGTTTACCCAGGGGATACTCTGGAACAGGACACCAATAAATACCAGCTAAGGACCAAGGCAAGTACATTCTCTGATAATTTCCAATTCTTGATAATTTCTATAAATTCAACAATCATGAAATATTACATCTGAATCTTTGACACTGTGCTACACGGACTAGTATAGCTTGGATCTGCAGTCATGAGATGTTACCTTGATTATCGTATTGACATTGTACACGACATGTATATTTAGACATCGTACATGATAGACTTGACTTGCTCGTGTATCGTGACGTGTCATGGTTGGATCCACAGTACTAGTTGGGGGCGGGGAAGTAGTTAGTAAGAAATGTGATCATAACCTCTTATTGTAGTATAGAAATTGTAAGTGTTAATCATGCTCTTCACCTATGATTAGCCAGGCCCTGTAGCTATCGTACATGTTCCCAAGCCGGTCACATTTCGAAACTACTATTTCAAACACTTAGAATATATTACAGTTCCCTAATTTAAATCATATACTACATCACCCGTATATGATACTGTTTCTTGTTCTTTTATTTCCATACATGCACTGACTGTATCATATTGCCTATTGCCTGTCTCTTTACATTGCCTGTCTCTCTTAAATTGCCATTGCATTTATTTTACTGTCTTCTCAGTAGCTAGCATGACATGTTTTATTGTATTATAGACATTACCAATTAATGGAACTGTTATTTGAGATTGTGCTTTGCTCCTTCCTGACTGGAAATATTTTTCCAGACTATGCCTTAGAGGACCGCTGTCTGACACTTATGGTGAGTAGCTGCAGACTTGATAGTAGTTGTGATTCCAGGAGGTCTAGCTGGAAATTACTATTTTTAGTTAGTTCTTTTAACAGTCTATTTGGTACCGGATTTGTCTCCGGCATTTTGATGATTCTTGGATATTGTTGAGTTAGAATTTTACTTGTGGACTTGTGTTGTGTTTAATTTAGTTTTATTATTCGAAATCTTTTTGTGCTGTAATCCTGTGATTGAGTATGTGTTCATCTTATTTGTGTCATCCGTACCTCCTAATGGAGATTGGATGCTTGCGTGACAGTAGTTAGATAGTATCAAGACCTTGACAGCGTTCTACCGCTGATGCTGCGGCGTAGGCTGGACGTACCCACGCACTCGTGCCCCTAAACCGGGTACGGGTCGTGCATAGATCCTCGTACTAATCAATGTAAAACTAAGGTACAAAGGATATTGCATCTACAGGAGATTGTAAATCAAATACCAGATGCATTTACTGATGCAGATAAAGTGATTAAATCATATGTGCCCACTGTAAATGCGCCAACTCGAATTGACATTCCCGTAGGAAAAAATAGCAGAGTGGCTAATGAATCTACTACACGCCAGAAGCGTGGTAGAACTATAGGTTCGAAGGAATTAGTCCCTAGAAAGAGAAAATGTCCAAGTAACACTCTTAAGGAGGTTACACATAACGCTCAAGAAGAGGTTATGAATGACAGATCCATACTCTCTGAAAATCCATAAGAGGCTATTGTCTTAGAAAAGACACAACCCCAAGAGGAGGCTCAGGTACCTGAAAGAAAAGAGATCTCTATATTTTATACATATACATGAGAGGTATGGGATCGCAAAGATATAACAATAGATGGGATATTATCATTCTCAGTAGCTACTGAAATATCTAAGGACATTGATGACACTGAACCACGTAGCATCGATGAATGTTGACAAAGAAAAGATTGGCCAAAATTGAAGGATGCTATTCAAGCATAATTAGATTCCCTTAATAAACATGGAGTGTTCGGACCTATAGTACAAACACCAAAAGACGTTAGACCGGTAGGTTAGAAGTGAGTGTTTGTAAGAAAGCGAAATAAAAAGAATAAAATTGCTCGATTTAAGGCACGATTAGTGACACAAGAATTTTCTCAGAGACCCGGGATTGATTACGAAGAGACGTATTCTCCCGTAATGGATGCAACAACGTTCCGTTATTTGATAAGTCTGACAGTTGAGAAAAAGCTGGACATGAAACTTATGGACGTTGTAACAACCTATCTATATGGTGATTTAGATAGCTATATCTATATGAAAATCTCAGATGGATTTAACCTACCCAGCTAAAAAGCTAAGAATATGCATTCCATAAAGCTAAGACGTTATTGTACGGTTTGAAATAATCCAGAATGATGTGGTATAACCGTCTTAGTGAATATATGAAAAGGGAGGGATATGAGAATAATCCTATATGCCCATGTGTCTTCATAAAGAAATCTAAGGAGGGTTTCGCTATAGTTGTAGTATATGTTGATGACATAAACTTGATTTGGACAAGACATAAAATCAATGAGACTGCAAACTATCTGAAAAAGGAGTTCGAGATAAAAGATCTCGGAGACACGAAATATTGTCTCGGATTACAAATTGAGCATTATACTAATGGAATTTTAGTGCATCAATCCAAATACACAAAAAATATATTGAAACATTTCAATATGGATAAAGCTCATCCCCTTAGCACTCCAATGGTTGCTCGGTCTTTAGATATCAATAAAGATCCATATCGTCCTAAGGACTACAATAAAATGATGCTAGGACCTGAAGTACCGTACCTTAGTGCCATTGGGGCATTAATGTATCTATCACCATGTACAAGGCCAATTATATCATTTTCTGTCAATCTGTTGGCTAGATATAGCTTGACACCAACTCGCAAATATTGGAATGGCATTAAACATGTGATGAGATATCTTCGTGGAACTACCGATATGAGATTATTTTATACTTGTGGTTTATATGATATTGCGAATCTAGTTGGCTTTGCAGATTCAGGTTATTTATCTGATCCCCATAAAGGTCGTTCACAAATTGGATATGTGTTTCTTAATAACAATGCAGCTATTTCTTAGTGTGCAACAAAACAGACAATGGTTGCTACCTCCTCAGATCACTCAGAAATATTGGTTCTCTATGAAGAAAGTAGAGAATGTATTTGGCTGAGATCGTTGATTCAACACATTCGTAGCTCCTGTCACCTTTTCCCTACCACAGATACTCCAACTGTTATTCATGAGGATAATGCAACATGTAATGCACAAATTCAAGGTGGATTCATTAAAGGAGACATGACCAAGCACATCTCACTAAAGTTTTTCTATACTCATGAGCTTCAGAAGAACTTTGATATTGACGTCCAACAAGTTTGCTTAAGTGATAATCTTGTAGATTTGTTCACCAAATTGTTGCCAAAGTCAATTTTTCAGAAACTAGTTAATGGAAATGGAATGCGACGTCTTCATCAGCTGACTGTTTGGGATCAACATCATCGGGGGGAGTGATTATTTTCAGGGGGAGATACATTTTGTATGGACTATAACGCGTTGTACTCTTTTTTCTTAGCCATGATTTTTTTTCCCATTGGATTTTTTTCTTACAAGGTTTTAATGAGATAACATTAAGCGTGTCCAACACCTATCTAAGTCATCCTAAAGATTGTACTCATTTTTTTCGCACAAGTTTTGTCCTAATGAATTTTTCTGACAAAGTTTTAACGAGGCAATATGTTTAGAGATTATGGTTATCCAAATGGGGGTAGTATTACACCTTCATTGAATGAGTTGTATAAATAATACCTTTGTCTCCCACTATGTGATTACACGAATAAGAGAAACTTTTCTTATTTTTTTCTTTCTTCTTTTACATATATTCTAACAAAATTATCTTTGTTATTATTTTTATGCAAAAAAGGGAAAAGAAAAAGGTGGGAAAACCCGATATTTTTTGGCCATAGCTCTCTCTCTCTCTCTTCCAGAATCCATTCCATTTTCTCTCCGCTTCCTCTTCCTGTTCTTCTTCCGCAGGTGAGAATTCCGACGACCCATCTCCAATTTGTGCTCTATTTTCCTTAATTTTAATTCAACCTATGGCGAACAACAAACCCTAATTGCTTTTGGGCCAAGAATAGGGAGAATAACCGAAAAAATCCACTTCGATTCTATTCCTTTTCTGCTTGGAATCGGCATGAACTCACGACCCATCTCGAATTCCTTCGTGGGTTCGCTTAAAAATCCAATCTCGGGCCTCCCCGCCGCAAAATAAAAAATAATTTCCAATGGTTCGAAATATAATATTTTGGTGTTTGGGTTTGATTTTGTAGCATCAGAGGATCATTACTGGAAAAGAAAGACTCTTTCTTTTAGTTCGTCATATGGTGCTTTTGTGTCTGGACGCATATCGGACACGACTAGGACACTCTAGAAATACACCAGGACACGCCAAAATAGGTGCCTTTTCTGTATCACCTATCATATTAGGTTGGGGGTGGGTGGGTGCTTTTAAACTGTGATTGTAATTATTTGGTTGCTGCTTGCCGCCGTTGGATATATTATGAAAATTGATATTTAGTGTACTTGGGTTGTAACTTGTAGAGCATCTAGAATGAAATTTTAGCATAAAGACGAGAAGAAAACTTAGTTTTTACTATGTCCTGTTGGGGATATTATGCAGATTGTTATACAGTGTGCTTGGCTCACAGACCATCTTTTGGAAAATTACAAGAAGAAGAAAAATCAGTTTGATATGACCAAGAGATACCCAAGATTGAACTTTTCCTTGGGATCGATTTTTCGTTTAACTGACGATGTTGTTCAAATTAAAGAAGGATATTTTAATTGTAGAGATGCTTCTTGTTGATTATAGAGTAACTTGAATATAAAAGAAAAATGCTACAGGGCAGCTTATAAGACTAGTATTTCTTTATGAGTAAGAGATTCGAACTTAGAATCTATAGTGAAAATGTTTAGATGGTTTGAGTGTCGATAGTGGAAGATATGATATGAAATATGTGCTAGGATTGGTGGGACCCGAAGGCTATTTATCCAATATGGGATAAACTCTTAATTAATTCTGTCTATATTGCCATCAAACTTGTGAGATGAGTGCTGAACTGATCGAAGACACACATGAATAATCTCCACGTTGACCCGTACAAAGTGTGTTTGAGCAACTTGAAGATTCGGCATATAGTGTATTGTTTTAGTTCATATGAAGTTAAACCACACTGCTATTGAGTCTGGACCACACATATCGAGCTCCATCTTAGGTAACATACCTTTAGGGCCAATCCTTCATAATCCCTCTAACTTTAGGTCAAACATTATGGAGGATGCTTCACCTAGGTCCTATCAGGACCACATTCCGAAAACAAACACAAATATTTGTCCGGAGACCAACTTGATTATGCGTATCATGAGCATTCGATTACATCGTTTTGGTTCGGTATAGCTAATTTCGGTTCGGTTTCGGTTTGAATTTTTAGAATTATGGTTTATTCGGTTTTGGCTACTTCGGTTCGGTTGAAACCAAACTAATCAGTTTGGTTTATTCAATTTGTTCAGTAGGCCTGTTTTATTGTTTAATGGGCCGTACCCAAAGTTGGACTTGTGGTTAAATTATATTAAAAAATTGCAAATATATACATATAATTGTTGTATCTCAAAGTTGGGCTTCAAAAAAATATACATGGAATTGTTGTTTTCAAAATATACAAAAAAAATTTAAAAACATATACACAAAATCGGTTTTGGGTTATACGTAACGTCATAAAATATACATATAATTGAGGCTATTTACATAATTTCATAAGTTTTATTCGGTTTTCTTGGACCGAAACCGAAAACCGAAATCGAAGCGGAATAATAAATTTTAGTATTTCCAAAACCGATCCGGAACTGAATTTTTTTCAAACCAAACCGAATCCCTTATTCGGTTCAGCTCGGTTCTCGGTCCAAAACCAAATAATGCTCGACCCTAGTTTTTGACTTGATTGTAAGACACAAACCCCACAAGGATCAGATCCATGATGAGTTAGACATGACTTTGATTGTGGATAAGATAAGAAAAAAATGCTTGAGATGGTTTGAACCTGTATGACGGAGATTAATACTGTGATAGATGCCCTGGTAGTATTTATTGCTTATTGTAGCTGTTACAACTAAAGCCAAGATTATTTAGACTGTCAAGGAAGTTATAACTGTTGCACATAGGAAATGTCCTTAATCTTGTTGAGCGGAAAAGAGGGATTCACAAAGCAGGCCCGAACTTTGGCTTTGTTATGATTTTTGTTGTCTACTATAGGTGGTTATAGGCATCTACATAATAAAGATACACATACTAATGTGCCCATCCTTTGGTTCTTTATCTTGACAATATTTCATTAAAATTACATAAGCTCGTTGACCACTTCATAGTGGGTACTAATGTTAGTGCAGATAATTCCGCCTTAAATTTAAATCAGGATTAGACAAAAATTGTTCTACATTGAATTTTACCTTGAACTAAAGCTGAACATATGTGAATGGGTTTTTATCATCCAGTAAAATACTAGACTCCAGCTTAGTGAGTTTGATCTGTTCCAAGTGAATCCCGAGTTCCCGACCATTTACAATCTAGCATCCCATTTATCTTTAACTCTATCTGGAATCTGGATGTGTTTTTCTCAGAGAGGGTACCAGTACATGTTCTTTACATGCATGAAATAAGCGGTTCTACTATATACACGTTGACAACAGTTCTACAACTTATGTCATCAGGAATGTATGATTTATTTCATCTAAATCTATTTATTGTTGTAATTATACGTCTCTAGGTAGACAAAAGTACTTTTTCATATTTATCACTAAAGGGTTGTTTACACTAACCTCCCCTATGTTTTATGTTTATTACATGGACCTCCCTTATTTTGAAAATAATTACACGGACCTCCCCTATGCTTTATGTTTTATTTTCAAAATAAGGGTGGTTAGTGTAATAACCATTTACATAAAACATAAAACATAAAACATAGGGGAGGTCCATGTAATTATTTCCAAAATAAGGGAGGTCCGTGTAATAGACATAAAACATAGGGGAGTTTAGTATAAATAACCCTATCACTAAATGTTATTTGTCTACAGTCAATCTTTTCAAATAATACACATTGCCTGCTATAGATATCTTGATAGATTTTTTATCTATTATACAGTAAACGTAAAGCAAACTCAGACCACTCATGTTTTTAGCTCTTATAGGCTAGTATATGTGTTCTTATGGATACCTGATGCATAATTGTTTTACAGTCAGAAGTAATTGTTGATTTGGTAATAGTTCAAGGGAGAGCCTACACAAAATTGAAAAATCATAACTTTTGGTAGCCAAAGGGGTTACCATTAAATAAATAGGTATCTTGTCGGAAGACATACCCAAGGAAAATTTCCTTCACCAAGGTTGCCTTTGTACGAGACACTGAGAACCAAAATTTGAAGATAACTTGATCAAATGGTTCGATCTGTGTTTCTTAAATATGTGATTTCCACTGAGGCTTCCTGATTAGAGGCATCCTAGACCTATGATATGATTCAGATGTCTTACTGTAAATACATCGTCATATGAGATTCACATGCATCACATCTATTATGACGGTCTTAATCCTTAGGCAATACCATTACTAGATTTATTGCTACAAATTGTGTAATAATAATTGTGTTCTATAGGATTTATGGTAGTATGCAAACAATCAGTTTCATAAAATGATTTATTTAACATATTTGTATTGATGATACATTGATAGAGCAATATTTGGTTCTTGAATTTGCTGAATGCTCTTAGCCCCGACATCGATATCGGCACCTGCCCATGCCTGGTTCACTTTGATACTGATAGTACATTTCTAAACCTTGCTCTATGAAGATTTAAAGTAGCTTCCCAAATATTCTAGCATTAAAATCAATCTGTTATATGGGGAAGAATAAATGATTTGACGTGATTATTTTCGTATTCACTTTATTAGTTTTTATATTTACGCATTGCCATCTTTTGATGAAATCAAGTCCTCTCGGTTTGGCCTCCCCTGGGAAGCACTTTGATGAATTTCTTACAACTTTTATGAGTTTGCATGTGCATACTAGTTAATAAGGGGATTGCCACTGTTTAGATTCCTGTAAAATGTAAATATGATATTTGTGCCGTTATATATTTATTATATATTTATTTATTTATTATCTTTTTTTATTGTAGGTAGTATTTCATGCCCAAAGTGGATTTGATTGTACTGGCTTTATTTTTTTTATTGTCCGTCTAATAATTTTTACATTTCTCAGATTTCTGTAGTCAAACCATTGTTCTTAGAAGAACAAACTAGTGGAAAGTGGCTGCCTGCACATGGGAAGAATTGGAAGAACGCTCAGCTTTACTAATGCAGAGATCTTAGGCGAAACAACCTCATAGTACACAAGTTTTAGGTGTTACATCATCATCTTTTCCTGTTCTACCTATCGACTTGGAAGAAAAGTACCCAGAATTGCCAGATTCCCAACAAGTTTCAATGGAAAGGGAACCCAGGAACAATCCACTTGATCCACATCACACTCCTTTAGTCTCTAACAATGGATCTGTTGGACCTTTATTTTCTTCAGATCATTACTCTTCCATTTCGACACATATAAGGCCGTCCAATTGTGCTCCTTTTATTCCTCAACCATCGATTACTGGGTCATCTCTTCCTTCAGTATACCCACCACATCCGGAAACATTTCAACCTTCATCAAGCAATTATCCCAGAGAGTCCACTGAAATCAACTGGTGTCCAGATACACTTGAGAACCCTTTTTCTTTCCCCGATGATATAACTGCAGGTAATAATCAAATCTGGACCATTTTAACTGTTGCTTCTGATGGTCTTACTAAGGAAAATGAATGGTGCTCAGGTTGGCCATATTTGACGGATGATGATTTGAAGGGGATTCTCAATGACACGTGTGCTATTGAACCCCAACCGAAGGTATCTTACATCTAACAAGAATGGAAATTCGGGTTATATTTCGAGTATATTCAAATATCAACCGAGAGACAACTATAACCAACTTATCACCATTATTTTTATTTGACCATCAGTACATGTAGAATATGAACATATTGTTGATTGTAAGTTGTAAAAGTTGTCTAGAATGAATGACATTTACTATGTGATCACAATGCATTTCCTAAAAGAAAGATGATGTTTATATGATGTTGTAACAATTAAGGATCATCCATTCCATGTAATCCTTGTATCAGGTTTTCTTAGTCTTGATAATCTGTGGCTCTTTTGGTGTGTACAGTACAACATAGGAAGGATAAAACACACAACTAGCTTGTTCTTTTGATTTATTTTGTCCCACTTTTGAAGCATGTGCTATTCCAATTATAACTTGTTTCTTTATGAAGGCTGTGTGCTCTGTGGCCGCAGCATCTTCAAATGTTTCAGTACCCCAGTCTCAGTTCAATCAGGTGGTTTCTTCTCATTCAGTAAAGCTAGGTACTGTCAACAACCCGCCGACCTCTGCCGGTGGTGCTGCATCCCGACCACGCATGCGGTGGACCCCAGAACTCCATGAACGTTTTGTAGAAGCTGTCAACCAGCTTGGTGGTAGTGAAAGTACGTAGAAATGTACTTAATGAACCTTTTTTTGGCTGCTTAACTGTGTTTCTTTTTTCTTAATATACACTTGTTTTGTTCACATTCAGAAGCTACTCCTAAAGGTGTGCTGAAGCTTATGAAGGTGGACAGTTTGACTATATACCATGTGAAAAGCCACTTGCAGGTCTGTACTTCTGATTTCTTCTTGATGTCTGCAAAGTCAACTAGGCATTTGGTTTTCTGGCTTTATATTTTATGTTTTATTTGCAGAAGTACCGAACAGCTCGATATAGGCCAGATCCACCTGAAGGTTGACTATTATCTATATTGTTGCTTTCTTTGTGACAGCTCTATGTTTGCGTTTTGTCATTATATTTGTTCTTCAACAATGAGTAATGACATAAAACATGTAGATCCAAAATCAACCTGGACGTCCCTCATGGCTTTCCTATATGCACTAATATCATCATCATCTATGCTTTGTACTTTATGGTCTTTACAAAATTACTCGGTCTTTATCCCCATAGTTAAAATCACACAAAGCTAAGTCAGTTGTGACTGGTACTAAATTTGTTCTCCGTTTCATGCATGCAGGGACATCCGAAAAGAGGATCACTCCACTTGATGAAATGGCATCTCTAGACCTGAAGACGTAAGCTGACTTTACTTGTAAATATTCCAAAATTTACGGTAGTAATATGCAGCCATCTCAGTTTAACGGTGTCAAGGCAATTGGTTTTCTGTTGAAGAGAAATATAATTTAACCATTATAATAGATGATGTATTCTCTTTAAATTAAATTATTGTGTGATTATATTATTTTTGCTATAATGCTATCTATTAATTAGCAACTAAGCCCTTTATCGACATCATAGCCTTTGCCCGCCATAATGGGCCCGCCATAATGGGATCGCTTGTGGACCACGACTTGCCAATGGAAAAGCATTGGAAGCGGTTTTGCAATTGCTGTCAACCTGGTCAGACTTCTTATGAGGTGGTTTCAAATCCTATCTAGGGCAGCCATTATCTAGCTACGGACAGCCTTTCTAATCTATAGGACGTCAATGGCCAGTTAACGAGCAAGTAGACCAATCTAAGTTTTTTTAGAAAGGTTGAACATGAATTTACCTTGCTCTTGGGTGCTGCTTATTAATATATGGTGCTTAGTGTGGTCTAGCCCAATAGGCCTTTGGACCTTAGGGCAGCCCATGTTGATGTATATATATCACTTCTCAATGATGAAGGGATTAGGTTGGACAAATCTATTATTGACACTCTCCTTGTTCACTTCTCTATGATCCATTTTCATGGTTTGGCTAGCTAGACATTGTTTGTACATCAATAGACAAAAATAATAACAATTGTGCCGGTTTTATCAGCTTGTTTGTTTTATTGACTTCATCATTTGCACCCCTACTTTCTGGTTTTTACTAGTGTCTTTTCTTATTATATTCCATGATGTCATCACATAGTCGTTATATATATTTTTAATTTCTTGATAGTTTTAAGAGCTTGACATTTTGGAACCAAACATATAAAAGGATGTTGTTTCTAAGCTTAGTAATGTTGACGAGACTTCATTTTCTGATATGTTGATAAAGGGATTTCAGCGCATTGTGAGATGTTTACAGTCCCCTTTGTGCAGTCCAATGTATGCATAGGAATCTCAACTTACAGGTCAAATATACTTTTAGATGGATGTGCTATTTTTCATGAGCACTAGTGAGGTACTACTCGCATGAATTTTTGCTGTGAGGCTTGGTAGTTCTGCATGGAGCCTTAGCCTCTAATTGATTTCCTTGGATCAATTAATGATCGATCGGAGTTATATTGCTCATTACAAAGAAAACTTGAAGCCATTATTGTCAACGAATTTTATATCACTGAGTATTCTTTCGTTTCAAGTGTAGCAGTAAGTATACACTCAACACTCAAGGACATTGAACAACCTGCTGGGTCGCTTTTGTCTTGGGGTTTGTCTATAAAATGTCTATGTTTATGCTTCTAGTTAAGTGCGTCTTTCTATGACTAATTTAACAAGTTTGCTTGTTTGGTAAGTGTGTCAACAAAATATTTGTTATAGATTTTGCTTGATTTTGTATCTACTTTAGTGCTTGCTCATTTCGTTATATTTTTCTCGTTATTTTATTCTAAATGGCAGGTTTTCCTTACCAAGTGTTCAAATTCAAATATGATTCCTAAAGGAACAATTGAGGATAAATGTTAATTTGAAATAAAAATCCTCTCCAAATTCAAAAATAAAATTAAAAAAATCTAAAATAATATTTGAAATTGAATCTGAATCCACCAAGCCAAATTTAAATCTAAATCGAAATTCAGATTTGAATCTAAATGCAATTTTAAAAAGAACAACCAATTGGTTCTTTTACCTGCTTTACAAGTAGTTCTAATGGTGGCCATTTTTTTTGATTGACAGTGGTATGGAGATCACTGAAGCATTGCGAATTCAGATGGAAGTTCAGAAACGACTTCATGAACAACTTGAGGTACATGTGTAGTACTCTTAATCTCAACATAAGTTGCTACGATTTTTGAAATTTATCTCTAGATATATAACCATGAGAGAAATAACTAAACTTGAGTGCTCTTTTTGTTGTTGACTAAATTATCAAATCACTTCTATCGTGATAGATTAGGTTCCTCTTAATCTCATTACAAATTGCTAGTGCTGCTTCTTTTATATCCTCTTGTTACAACTGATATGTGATCTCTATTTTCGTGTTCTCTGTCCACAGATTCAAAGAAAGCTTCAGCTGCGAATTGAAGAACAAGGGAGGCGCCTTCAGATGATGTTCGAGAAGCAAAGCAAGTCTGGCATAGACAGGCTCATGACACCTTCTAACCCAGATGAACAGATGACCCAAACTTCAAATGTAACAGAATCTCTTGCCAGGAACGAACTCCCGGAGAAGGATCAAGATGAAGTTGAAGCTGAAGCAGAAAATGGTCCGTCCGAAGGAAAAGCTACAGAAGGAAGCTCGATGGAAGTGGTGGGCAAGAAGCAGAAGTTGGCCGATCTTGATGTATCTAACGACAAGGAAGCCAATGCTAGCGGGTCGCAATCCCCGCCAAGCAAGCGTCCCAGGGTTCAAGATGGGGAGTCTTCTTCGGCACCTTCAGCATTAGACTAAAGTTACAATACAGTTGTCCAAACAAATATCAATGTAAGAAGAATTTCAATCATGTTGGAGTCTCATAGGAAGAGAGTTCATGTTTAGCAGCAGATAAAGAGGTGTGATCTCCTGTACCAGTGTGGTGGGTTTATTAGGCATTTTCTCGACTTCTTAGGTCAAAAAAAGAAGAAAAAAAGGACCTTCTAGAATTGTTAGCTTGATAAGTATCTGCATATACTTGAGATGTACACCTGTGTAGGTGTCAGTGAAGGAATTTTTAAAAAACAAGGTATAGATAAATTGAAATGCTTGTAATCCCAGTTAAATCACTTGGGTTGTGTGAATCTGTGGAGAAGGGATGCAATGTACGTGCTTTGCTTCTTAAATCATCCAACTAATGTGTTCATTCTATGTTTGCTGTTAGTAATTCTGATCTTCTTGTCCTATCACATAGGTTGTGGTGGAGACTCAGGTTTTGGTACTACTGACTAAAGCTGTTTCTTTCTGGATGCCTTATTGTGAAATGCTGGAAAACTTCTTTGCTTCTAGCAATATATCAAACAGCCAAAGTTGCCAACTGGGTGGGTGGGTGGGATGCGGTTGGGACTGGCAAGAGTTATTGCGGAGGTATGAACTCTCGGTTGGGATTGGGACTGACCAATGGAAAAAAGTATATCATATTTTTGACAGAATAAAAAAAATGATATAATTTTTTAATGTATGCATTTACAATTGTACGATGTATTATTATATCACGTATCGGTTTCGCAGAATCGAAAGTCGTCATTGGATGTGATGTCGTACAAGCCTAAATTATATTTGTACAATGTAAGAACAATCATGGTCGATAAAATATCTCAGAAAATAGAGTTATTGTAGCGAATAATATGCAAAACAATTGATAGTCACAAGATGTATGAAAATGATTCTCTTTATTGATAATATGCAGCAAAATTGTAGCGGCGTCATGCTAAAAGAACAACTCGATTATAAGTACCGAATCTTATTACACGAATGATGCCATAAGACTTACAACTCAGAAACTAATATAAACAATATAGTTCTATACATTATATCATTTATATATAAAAAAAATATATCTCCTGTCGAACAACTTCAAGTTGTCAAACGAACTCCAATGCCTTAGCACGACTAAACGACTCTCCGTACCTGTGAAGGAGAGGGTCAGCATATTGAAAAATATAGTGATTAACAGTCTAATTTGAAATTAGAAATTTATTTTTGAATTGTATGAAACTTTTTAGCTCTCTTTTAATGAAAGACCTTGCTTCAAGTTAAAAAAATAAAAAAAAATAAAAAGTACGTTTCAGTACAACGAGGCTACCATTCAGGTGGAGTTAGGAGCTGTTTGGTTCACGGATTTGGACCTGGAAATGACAAAAATTCGAATTTTGGATTACTTCACATGTTTGGTTGAAATATTTGCAGACAAGATTTATAATAATTTGATATGAACAATAAATCTGTCTAACAAAAAATTAGAGTTTTGACATTGTAGTTTTTTTTTTTTTCGAAGTGGAGCACGGAGGAAGTGAAAAATTCATCATTCCCACTTCATTCGTTTGATCTCTTTACTTTAACAAACATAAAATATACTATCCATGTCACCTAAATTTTTTTATACTTTTTCACTAACTTTAACATCCAATCAAACATCAGACATTAGAATTTTTTATTTCTAACATCCACGTGCCCGAAGCACCAAAAGGAAGAATTTTACACTTCAATACACTTACTCCAGTTCACTGCAATGTCGTACGCTAAATATCAATTTTTAAAATTTTCACATCACTCACTCCGCCAAACAAAACAGCCCTTTAATTCCAGAAGTTTGCGATAATAAAAAGAAAAGAAACCCTAAATTCGGAAGAAGAAGAAGAAGAAGAAGAAAGACACCCTAATTTTCTGATCATCGTCGGAGGAGAAGAAGAAGAGGGAAGACGCTGTTTCAGGTGGGCGGACAAGGCACTCGGCCGACCTTCTTCGAGATGGCGGCGGCGGCTTAGCGGCTCCCCGCCAGCCTCAGAGCCGCCCTCACCTATTCCTTCGGCGTGAGTAGAACTATCTCCATATATCACCGGTCTGTGTCCGTGTCGCGTCATGTACGACACGCATCGGACACTACTCAGACGCTTCAATTTACACTAGTACTCGAACACTAGTACGGATCGTAGCGTTAGAGAATTGGAATTCGAGGAATGACAATTCAAGAATTTGATAATAATATTTATAATATAAATATAAATATATTATTTTTCAGAGAACAAGGAAACTAAAAAACAATTTTTTTACCGGCCTCCGGGGAAGTCGTGCACGAAGCACTGCCCTAAGAGTTTATCCGAGGTCTATGTGCAGACGTTTCTCGGAAGCTCCTAGTGGTAAAACTTCCTGACTACCGGGTTCTCTTCGTCGCACACAACTCGGAGAGAGAGACCGAACTTAGCTCTGCCCAGAGCAAGGATTTGGAGATCAGAATGTGGTTTGAGAGAGGAATGAAAGAGAGTTTTCACGTAGGATACTTTTCTGTAAAAAGGATGAGGAGGTGACCACAATATATATAGGCAGATCAAATGCACAACCAACCGACAAGAGATTGAATGACTCATAAAACTCGTCATTAAAGAGCGATAATAAAGGGAAAGAAAACGTGGAGGAATGGCCGTCAAAATTAGCTGTCACATAGGTTCAATGAACCTGGACAGTGTCTCAACATTCAAAATTTGAATGAGCTAAAACAGTTCATAAAATAAAGGGGAGCAAAAAGATTTTTGGATCCCAGCCTGAACCCGAAGAGTAAATTGGATCGGCATTCGGCGCCCGCATGTGTGGACACGTACCCGCACCCGTTACGCGCGCCGAACCGAACCGAACCGAGCCGAGCCGGACGGCGGCGGCGGCGCGCGCGTGTGGCCCAAGGGGTTCCCCACACAATATTTTTAAGAAAGCAATGAAGAGGAACTAATATATACACACAAGGAGGGGTTGGCCAATCCGATGTGGGACTAAAGGAAAGAAGGAAATTGAGCTTTTGCTCAAGCAAAGCTAACAATCCCCCCCCCCCCCCCCCCCACCAAAGGTCAAGTTCCGAAATAGAAGTGACAAAGAAATTAAAAAGAAGAGTTTCTGGGCAGGTATATACTATGCATAGATGAGATGGACTACAACCTTGAATCTCACTTAGTGACTATTGTCTTTGTCTGAAGAAGTGCTTGATGGACTATGCCTTGAATCAGACTTCTTTCACCAGATTCAGAAAACAGCACACATAGTACGCTAGAGGTTCTGGGTCTAACGGGTGGCGCTTTTGGTTGGCCATGCGCACTAATTCCAAATTCCTGAGAGTTGTCTGGGATCGCTCTGTCCCATAGTCGCGGCCTTCACGACCTCTCATATAGGTAAGTCCTTAAGGGTTGGTGATATGTTTCAACCCCGCATATCAGCTTGGACCTATTAAGAGTTTTAAAACTCATCTTAACCATATCACTCAAGAACACTGTCACCATAGGGATGGGGAGTCATTGTACGCATGTACAGTCACTTGGGCAATATAGAAGGAGATTTTAATCTCGGATCAGTGTTCCGTAAAAGTCACCTAAGTCCAGCTTGTTCCTACCCATTGAACCGGCTCCTTGGGATATCCAGTCAGACTCGGTTGGGTTGCCACTGCTGGTGACTTTACTTATGGGCTTAACCCCATCCCCCTCGATGATTCTAGGATCAAAGTCCTAGACAGACCTTTCGTCAAGTGGTCTGCAAGATTCTTTTCTGACTTTATATAGTCAAGAACTACATATTTGCCCAATAGGCTCTTTATAGACTTGAAGCGCAGCTGCAGGTGCCTGTTTATCTTAGCATTCACAGAATCATATTTTAGTAGTTCCATAACAGATTTATTATCACAGTTTATAGAAATTGCAGGAACATGATTAATAGAAACATGTATATGCATAATAAGGTTTCTTAGCCATTCGACTTCTGTGCATATAGTGTCCAAGGCTATCATTTCAGAGTCCATTGTACTCCTAGCAATGATAGTTTGTTTACATGAGCCCCAGGAGATTGCAGCTCCTCCTAGAGTGAAAATATATCCAGTAGTAGATTTTACATCATGTGAGTCAGTTACCCAGTTTGCATCTGAATAACCTTCTATGATATCAGGGTGTCTAGTATAGTGCAACATATAATCTAGAGTACCCCTATGGTATCTAAATACTCTTTCTAATGCTATCCAGTATAACTGATTTGGGTTACTAGTATATCTACTTAGTCTCCCAATAGCAAATACAATATCAGGTATGGTCCTGTTTGATATATACATGAGAGAACCTATCATCTGAGAATATCTATGTTGTTCCATAGGAGAACCCTCATTCTTCTTTAGAACAACACTACTGTCATAAGGAGTAAGGGCATGTTTCTTATCAAAAATTCAAATTTTCTTAGCATTTTCTCGATAGAGTGTGCTAAGGATAGAGTATAGCCCTCCTTGTATTTGGACAGTTGCATGTCTAGAATCAAGTTGGCTTCACCTAGATCTTTCATATCAAACTGGCTGGATAAATAGTCCTTGGTATTAGTAATCAATTCTAGTGATGATCCAAAAATAAGGCTGTCATCTACATACAAACATAGGATGACCCAACTTTCATCTAAAATTTTGGAGTATGTACATTTGTCATACTCATTTGGCACGAAACCATATTCTGAGATGATTATGTCAAATTTGTTGTGCCATTGTTTGGGAGCCTACTTTAGACCATAAAGAGATTTAACTAATCTGCAAACTTTATATTCTTGGCCTTTAGTAATAAAACTTTCAGGTTGCTCCATGTAGATTTCTTCCTCTAGGTCCCCATTTAGAAATGCTGTCTTTATATCCATTTGATGGATTAGCATATTATGAATGGATGCTAAGGCTAGAAGGGTTCTGATAGAGGTGATCCTAGCTACAGGTGAGTAGGTATCAAAATAATCTAATTCCTTTTTCTGGGTAAAACTTTTGGCTACTAATCTAGCCTTGTATTTTTCTATGGTACCATCGGCTCTAAGTTTCTTTTTGAATATCTACTTACAACCTATGGGTTTACTACCTAAAGGTAGGTCTGCTAGAAACCAAGTATTGTTCTCCATGATGGAGTTATACTCACTGTTAATGGCTTCTTTCCAGAAAGGGGCATCAGGAGAAGATATTGCTTCTTCATAAGTTGAGGGACCACCCTCTATCAGAAAGGTGAAGAAACATTCTCCTAAGTTCTTTTCAATTCTTTCTCTTTTACTCCTTCTAGGTTCTATATTTTGTTCGGATTGTGAACTAGATATTTGAACATGAGAGCTGGTGGACGGAGTAAGAGAGAGATTGGAGGGAGAGGAAGAAATTCTATCTTTAAAGGGATATATATTCTCAAAGTAAACTGCATCTCTTGCTTCTATAATAGTATTGTTAGAGATTTCATTTACTTCTGAGTGAGTAACAAGAAATCTATTGGCATTGCTATCTGTCACGCCCCAGTCCCAAAATGACGAGGGACTGAGCACGTGAGCAATGGCCAGCAGCACGCACCGATGGACAACCCAATTTAATGGATCCATCAGGGCATGCTTAAGCTGTAGTCTAGCAGTACTAAGTACAAGTCTCAGGTATTTCTAATCTCATCCACAGAATAAACACAGAGTAATGCCAGAAATAATGCAAATGGAAATAAATAAGCAATAAATAAGATTATCTCGGGAAACAACTCCGAGAATTAGTCTGTTACAATTAAGGAAACATAGACTGGAAATAAAATGCTGAAAAGGAAATACTGTGTAGCTGAAGCCGGTGCTCAGGTGAAGTCTTCTGCAACTATCTCGTCCTCGGTTCCGGGTTCTGCTCCAAGGAGTGCTCCTGTACCGTACACCTCGGGGAAGTTCTCCTCGGCTATACCTGGGGACATAGTCCATTCCAGGTCCTCAGGGGACATAACAAGGTACAGAAAATACAAGCCAAAATATATGCAGTGCAGCAATAATGAAACAGCAAGGTAAATAGGTAAACCAGCTAGTGATATGCAAGTGAGAGTTTTAGTCATACTCAGGCTGACTACTACAGGATCAGTGCCGAAGAAACCATAGCAGTATTTTCTCGAGGAGCCAGTAAGGAACCAAAGCTCTGTATCAGAGTCTAAGGCACCGCCAGATAATAGTAATTATATTATATTATATTCAGCCTGGATATGATTATACTCTCCCCATCCCATGTAATCTCACGTCACAGTTCCAGAATTTATCAGGTACAAGTCACGCAAGATGGAACTAATGCAATGAGTCAGGCTAGAATCTAAGCATTTAAACTGGAAATGACATGAAAATGTAACCTATACGGAATCACCATGTATATGTCAGGTAATTCCGTCACATGAACAGTGTCAGGTGTCCTGGGTTAAGCAGTTAAACAAGTTACATGTTAATCTACAAGAAATCAAGTAAAATACTATAACCAGGAATATCTGAGGATTGACAAGCTTTATGTTCCTACTGATGCAAAATTAAACCAAGAAAATATATATAGCAGCTGCAGGGTTTGGCAATGTATACTTGCCCTCTGATGTATAACTAAGTCCAGGAATTATTTAGCAAGACTGCAAGTTTTGGCGAGGTACACTTGCCTGTGGTTCTGGCTATGTTTGCAGTTCTGACTTCGGCGGGAATTGCAGGCGGTACTCCGGTTGCTGAAACAAACATCACCATCAGATCCAGAAAATATCAATCAGCTAGAAACGCCTGTCCTTGGGTCCAATTTGGAGACAAGGGCAGAAACGGCAGTTTCGGGTCAAAACGGGGTCCACATGTGGGCCCGCTTTGCACCGAAAAACGCGTCAGGGTCAAAGGCCTCCAAATTCACCAAACTTAGTGTCAACAGGTCAGGAACGCTGATACGAACCCAACGGAACTTCCAGAATTGGATTCCGATGAGCCGAACACAAAATCGCCCGTCGAGCGGGGCCTGTGGGGCCCACGACACGCGATTTCGTCAACGTTCTCAGAATCGAACCAAACTTGACCCACAGGACCAACGTATTGCTACGAGTCCGATGGCGCAAGTTTCGTCTCGATCCGACGTGTGTACACCAAGTTAGGGTGAAACGGGGTCTGGTGTTTCCTGTTTTTGGATCGCGGTGTGCGATCACCACAGCGATGCCCCGAACAGTTTGTCCGGACACCGAGAGGGTCATACAGGCTTCGCAACGCAATTTGCGGAATCGAAAACGGAGCTACGAATAAAAAGTTACACGCACCTGAAGGGGACCCGAAAACCAGGGCCAAATTGTGTCCGACACGTGTCCGACTCGTGTCGGACACAGGGGATTCAAAATTAGGGTTAGGGTTTACTGTGCACTGGCCGGCGGCAGGGGCGGCTGAGGGCGGCCGGGCTGCGGCGGCTCAGGCGAGGGGCGGCGACGGCGAGCGGCGGAGGGTCTGCGGCGACTCAGGCGAGGGGCGGCGACGGCGAGCGGCGGAGGCGGCGCTGTTGCCGCTGCGGCTGCTGCTGTGAGCTGAGGAGAGGAGGAGGGAGGAGCGGGCGGCGGAGCGCGGAGGGTCTGCGGCGAGGAGGTCCGGCGGAGGGCGCAGCGGCGAGGCGGAGCGGTCCGGCGTAGCTGAGCAGCGGCGGAGGGCGGGGCGTGGAGGCTGGGGGGGGACTGGCCGGGGGATCGGGGTTTTATAGGCGGCGGAGGGGAGTGGGTTGTGGCGGGGGAGGCGGAGGTCGGGGGTGGACGTGGGCGCCGGAGCGGGCGGAGAACGCGGCGGAGGCGGCGGGAAACGCGGGGACGGGGGCTGGGTCGTGGGGTGCGGGTCGGCGGGTTCGGGTCGGGCGGCGGCGGATCCGACCCGACCCGGTGGGTAGTTGGGCTGGGTCTGTTGGGCTGGGCCGGCCCAACGGGCCGCGGGCCGGGTAAATAATAATAATAATATTAATAATATTAATAATCAGTAAAATAAATAATTAAATAATTAATTAATTAAATAAATAGTTTTCAGGCATTTAAAAATAGGTCCGGGGTCCGATAAATTCCAGAAAAATTGCCCTAAGTCCAGTTTTTCATTTTACATCCAAAAATATTATTTTCATAATATTTTAATACTGTTTAATATTAATTAAAAACCATTGAATAATTAAAACCCTGTTTTTAAATTACAGAAAAATCCCAGAAAATTCCAGAAAATTGTGAAAAATTTCAGTTTTAAAATTTTGAAAATTCAGGAGGTTTACACTATCTAGGGCATATCCTATGAATACAGCATCTACAGTCTTAGGTCCAATCTTCCTCTTTTTAGGTTCAAAAATTCCTACTTTAGCCAGACATCCCCAAACTTTGAGATAATGGATCTAGGAGCTCTACATTTCCATAATTCACAGGGAGTCTTATCATTAGACTTACTAGGAATCCTATTAAGGATGTAACATGCCGATAATAATGCTTCTCCCCACAAATTATCGGGAGCACCTGAGCTGAGGGGCATGGCATTCACCATGTCTAACATAGTGCGATTCTTTCTTTCAGCAACTCCGTTGGACTGTGGTGAATATGGAGCAGTTACCTCATGGATTATTCCGTGTTCTTCACAGAAATTGGTCATATCATTTAATATATACTCTCCACCACGATCTGATCTAAGAATCTTAATCTTTCTCTCCAACTGGTTCTCAGCTTCAGATTTATAGACCTTAAATCTATCTAGAACTTCATCTTTGGTTTTGAGTAGATATGTATAACAATACTTTGAATGATCATCTATAAAGGTAACAAAGTATTTTCTACCACCTCGGGTCAAAACCCTATTTGAGTCACACACATCACTATGAACTAGTTCTAGAAGGTCAGAGTTTCTTTCTACAGATTTGAAAGGTAGTCTAGTATGTTTGGCTTGAACAGAGATCTCACACTTGTGTTTATCATCTATTGGAGTCTTAGGAATAAGATCTAAGTTCATCATCCTTCTTAGGGAACCTAGATTTACATGACATAATCTATTGTGCCACACATTTGAAGATTCTACATTTGAAACAACAAAAGAAGGATCTGAAATTTTATTCACGGTACTCAAACTAAAAAGGCCATCTCTTACAAATCATTTTCCAATAAAAGAGTCATTCTTAGAAAATACTACTTTATTTGCTTCCATAACAATCTTGTACCCTGAAGCTACAAGGAGAGACCCACTAACTAAATTTCTTCTGATAGACGGCACATGTAACACATCATGAAGAGTTAGAATTTTTTCTGATGTCATCTTTAGATCTATTCTTCCTCTTCCTATAATCTGTGCCGCTGAGCCATCTCCTAGTTACACCTCCTCCACCTGATTCCTGATAGTTTGAAAAACAGGAGCGATCAAAGGAAACATGAACATTAGCTCCAAAATTCAACCACCAATCGTCAGAATGGTAAGAAATGTTGACTAAGGGTTGATAGCTTACAGACCTGAAGGAACTAGAAGAGCCGTTGAGAAGCATGTTTGCTTCTGGTTTGGCAGGACGTTTCCCTTTGAAAGAGGTCTGGACAGCTTCCTTCTTCCTATGGAAACAGTTGGTGGCTATATGGTTTGTTTTACCACACACAAAACAAAATCTCTTCTGATCCTGAGTTTGACCAAAGGTTTTTGGTTTATTATGGTGATGGTTTTGGTGGTGAGGCTGAGAGTTCTGCTTCTTCTTGAAGAGGTTCCTTTTTGGTTTGTGGTGATGATGAGGCTTGGGTTTACCTTGGGATTCTACTATGTTTACCTTAGCTTTAGACTCAGGCTTAAGGTTAGACCTTAGCCTAATTTGTTATTCTGTTCTAATTTTCTTTAGGACTTGAACAAATGTAAGGTCACCCTGAGTATGAATGAGGTCTTTCTTGACATCAAACCAAGAAGGAGGAAGCTTGTCTATTAAGCAGGCTATTTTATACTTAGTAGAGAAGAAAGTGCCTTTGGCTTGAATATGCCTAAGGTATTCTTGAAATTCATGTATTTGGTCATTTATAGGTTTGTTATCTACCATAAAGTATCTGTTGAATGAGGAGGAATTGAATCTTTCAATTCCAGCATCATCACAACTATATTCATCTTCTAGGGCATCCCAAAGTTCTTTTGCACTTTTGTATTCAAAGAATATGTCATATAGTGATTCAGACAAAGCACTTAGAATTCTATGGAAGCAATGGTAGTCTATTTTCTTAGGGGTCTTGGGTCTAGAAGAACTAGAGGACTTGGATACACTTATGTCAGACTCAGTGTCATCAGAGTCATTTGTGATTGGTGTGGAACCATAAATGGCTGAGATTAATCCTATGGTAGTGAGCCAAAATTTTATCTGACTTTGCCATCTCTTAAAGAAAATTCTGTTGAATTTTGCAGGTTTAGCAGTAAAAGTCTCATCCTTGGCCGTCATGGTTGCAAATGAGGAAAGTCTGAAAGATACTAAATTACTCAATAACAATGTCCAATGATTTAGAATAATAGTTCAAGTGATTTTGCTAACCAATCTTAAAATCTTGAGTCTATCAAGTGTAGATTGATTTGTGTTAGTTGTAGGGGCCGGTTCCCAGCTAGCGGTGGTCCGAAGACACTTAAATACCGTGTCGCTTAGGGCTATTTACATCCGGTTGACAGAAGGACCCTTTCGGCTTGTTCCCAAATTGATCTTTACTTTTAGAATCCAGACTCAAAGAGATTTGCAATTATACTTAACTATTATTGTCTTGAGGTCGTTTCAATTAAACAATATTGTAGTTAACAATAAGTAAATGTAGAGCTAATAATAATAATGAATACCAATGATGGTGTATATATATATATATATATATATATATATATATATTAAGCAAGATTTTATGTGCTACAAATACTAAATTATAGTGGTTAAATTGAATCACAAGATTATATGTGCTGTCAAATATTCAACAAAAAATTAGAAATATTCGTTACAAATATTCAAGACAATTCACAAATTTTCTAATAGAAATATTCGTTACAATTACTACAAATACAATTTTTTATTTTTTAATTTATTTATTAACAGAATAGTACTTAGAATAATAAATTTCTAATACCAATTCTTAATTAATATATGATCTAAAACAATTAAAAATCTATGTTGCACTTTGGTATGTCAGCAGTAATACTCGTTAAACAAATGCACTTGTTTTGTTTAGTTCCACACTAGCTTTTTTGCATTCCTTCTATTATCTGTTTTTATAATATTCCTTCATTTTAAATGTTCCCCATTTTTAACTATAAAAGGAACACTACATCACACCTGTATGATTCAGAACTAAATGGTACCTGTGGTTCAAGTGGCTTTTAGACTTTCTAGTTTCTATGTATTGGGCAATAGTTTAGTTTTTCATTTTATAATAATCATTTGCTTCATGCAGAAGGATCTTTCATTAATATTGTTGTTAAAATAGTCAACTGATGTATACTTGTACAACTGGAGAAAGTACGTCCGAAAGTTATACATCACTATCGCATGTCGCTCCTAATAGATATATTTTCCCATGTCTTTGTGGATATGATGAGTTCTGTGGTTAACTTCTTTACAGCCTTTGCTTGAGTGTTACCCTCTTGTTGATGGTGGGGAATGCAGCAAAGAATCTTTAAGAGAAAATGGTTGACCGTTTAATTTAAAATGATCAACAATGCATTATAGAAGTACTAAGTTTGTATTGCTATTGGTACTTAACCATGTTCACCTTCTAATGCTTCTTGTGATTGGTTTTGCATTTATGTAATAGGTCCCACCTTGGATACTGCTGCTTATGTTATTCTATGCATTGGTTAACTGCATCTTCTCACCAGAGATCTAAGGATATAGTATAATGCCTCTCACTATTATAAAAGTTTTTTCATTGCTTCGTCACACCCATTCTGTAGTTCATTTAGAACGTAGCAATTTTTTTATAAGATCTTTTGACGAAATTTCATTTGCTATTGTACTTCTCTCGGTTCATATCACATGTATAAGTGGGTATTGTAAGTTGATTGTCCGCAGGATAGCTCTTTAAAGTAACATTATTAGGGTTCTAAAAATATCATCCATCTTGATTATCAGAATTGAATTCCAATTATATTGATTTTGGGTTGTTAGCAAGTAAGAATTATGTAGATATTAGCTGAATGGTCTTTTGCATTCTGCTGTATTTTGACGTACTTCTCTCTCTCTCTCTCTCTCTCTCTCTCTCTCTCTTGTTGTGTATTTTACCAGATGCTCTCTCTTGTTGTGTATTTTACCAGATGCTTCGTTTTCAGAGTCATTGTATGGTCTACAAAGGAGAGCAGTTGAGCTAAGAGCGAATAGTGCTTCTTCAAATCTGGAACTAAATGAAAGGCTCAGTCATTCTGGTTTACAAAAGCACCAAAAAGTTCTCTCAGTTGCATTTCTGGTATGATATTCTGCTTTCAGCTGCTCAACGGTGTTTTATTAACTGGTGCTCATGCTACTTCCCTTCTGGGGCTGCACACACGATGATATTGCTACTTGTTCAGAAAGTCCAAAAGATGATTTCCCTCCCCCCTTCATCTAGACATATCCTATGTTGTATTTTTATTGCATTCACAGGATATACATCACTTTTCTAGAAGCTACTGATGTTTTTATTCTTAAGAAAGTATAATAAATTGTTTCTAGTGTCCATAAAGTTGTATTGCTGAGAGAAATTAAAGAGATCACTGCATTTCAAATCAAGGACCAACTAATTGATGCAGACAGCAGCCGTTATGATGAATGATATATGATAATAAATAAAAGAGCTGTCTTCTGAAGGCATTATTTCTTCGTGCTATAGGTTACGAGTTGGAGCACTTTCTATCTAATTGCTGTGCTTTTTTTTTCTTTTCTTTTCAATTATGGTCATTGCCAGCTTATGGTTGAAGCATAATAGCAGATTTATATGATTATGGAGTCTAAGGACATTGTGCTGTATGCCTGTGTTGACTATTGAGGGTTATAAACCTTTAATATTAATTGATGTCAATGGAAACTTTTAGTTGACTCGTGTTCTAACTTTTTTTTTTGTTCTTTCATGGTTATTTCAATATGGCCGTAATACATAGTAATGGACCAAAAGGTCCAAAACCATCATTAACTTGGTTCCTTCTTCCCCTGTTATGGTACATAAAATTGCAGCTTTTGTGTTTAGTTTTAGATCAAACATTTGGTTCAGACGTATGTATACAGTTGTTGTGAATTCCTTTTGCATTGCCCTTTTTTAAAGCTATCTGCAATTGGAAGGATTTTTTGTTGACTTGTTGACTGGTTTCTTTCTTGAATGAGCTTAACGCAATGCTGTTTGTATACTTAAGTTGAATAATTTTTATTAAACTTGTAGGAAAAGGGCCAGTTAGTGGAGTTTGAGTTCTCTTAACTGGGTTTCTTCGTGTTGTACTGCTCATAGTAGTTCAAGAAGTGAACTTTCCTTACTTTTTCTAATCATATATGTATCTCAAACCTTTGCCTTATTTTAAGGGAACGTTAAATGAGTGCAACCTGCATGTATGTTGTTTATGCTCAGGGTCCCCATCATCCCTAGAGATTGAATATATATATTGCTTGCAGTGCAGTCAACTTGTACTGTCATGTAGCTTGATCTAGCTCACAAGCAAATTACAGCATTTTCTGTTAAATGGCTTGAATTCTGATTTGTGAGAGTTGGACACAGATTGGACAATGAAACTTCAGGTCCTATCTTGGTTCTACACATCACATAACACAATGCAAAGTGCAAACAAGGTGACATAAAGCGTAACCCTTTTGTGTTTGTCCATGTATTGTTTGCCATTTCTATGTTTCCTGTCTTGATGCTTTTGAAACAATGTCAGTGTTGAGAGCAAGTAATCAAATATGCAAACCAATGGATTCTTCTTAAGAAAATCAGACAGTTAAGCTATTTATATATGAAAAAGATTTCCCTTGCATTTTAACTGTTATGCCCCACTTTCGACAGCAAAAGAATGGGATAATACCATGGAATTCCTAGAAACTTGAATTGAAAATTTGAAACAAATGGAATTTGGAATCTAAAATCATTCCCCAGAAACAAATGGGTAATTTCTAGACTTCCAATGTACTTCTTGAAATTTACAATATCGGTTTATTTTTCTTTTTTAAGCATAGGCATCCAATTAATGGTCCAAAAGAATTATTATGGGCAAGTTTGCTTCGCTGCAAATGCAGCTGCAGTGAACAATATATTCTATGTTTTAATCATGCATCAACTTCTGTTATCCCTGTTGGAATAATATAAAAATTTGACCCTCAACCCTCATCGCAACTGTAGAGTTTTAGTGTAGTGGCAGGGACTTCAACATGAATCAGAGCAAACCCGTTTAGATCTTGTCTGGCACACATTTTAAGCAGATTTTATAAAAAAAATTATGCTTCTACACGAATCAAGACCTCAGCACATAAAATGAGCATTCAAACCTGGATGGGTCGGGAGGTATGTGAGTGTTGGATGGGTAGGCATGGTGGAATAATATAAAATATGTAACCCTCAAACCTAATTATAACTCAGTTTTGGTAAGGTGGCTGGCAGGACTTTGACAATTCCTTTTAGAACTCCATTTTCAATCTTTGGAAAGCTTGTCCATATGCATATATCATAGTCTATCCTTGTAAGGTTATCAAGCTAATTTCTTTAGTAGAAAGGTCTTACTTGCTGATGCATGCAGACATTACTTGATATATCATATACACACATTACTTTATCCAACCTTCTTAGACTTACTGGTCATATCATCATTTTCTTTGTCCTTATTGTGCAAATTTTAAGAGTATACTGTTTTGTTTTGTCTTGTGGACTTGTATACACATGATAATGCCTGTCAGTGGTATATAAGCCTTTAAAACTTAAAAAAGATTGCATTTATGTTCCTGTGGTATGCAACTTTCTCCTAGTGTGTTATATCCCTAGACATACAGCATTATTTTCCAAAAGATTCATTTTTCTTTGGAAAGTAGATCTTGGGCTTGATATCTGTAACCCCTATCACCAATGACACACAGAAGGTATGTATGCTGATATACATTTTCATGGGAATGTACATGCAAGAAAGGCCTGGCATATGTGTCTGAAGCTTCTTTTTTATCCATTTGTCCATTGTCATTGGCATCTTACTACTTTTTCTACCAATCACGCACACACGCACGCGTGTCATGAGGCAACCCACTGATTCCAAAAACAAAAAAAACCCAATAACGTTGATCATTGATTGCTTGTCAAATATCATAAAGGATAGTGCATTTTCAACTATGTTTTAGCAATACAGTATTCGTTACATTCTCGCTTGTAACAGAATATACTCTTAATCATTCTGATCAATTGCATATTCATCGAGACTTATTTCATAATGTTGGTTGTTATCAAATTTTTGGAGCTCTTCGTACAAAGGAAAGTTACAGTTCTTGGATAGTGAAATACGACTTTCATTTCTACTTATGTTGATAGTACATGTTTAAATCAGAAAAATGATTACAGGTTCTTGTAAAAATGCACATTTCTGTGTCATTTATCTACTACCATCTGGCCCTCCTTTCTAGTCTTATTTTATACTTAAGATTTCCTGATGGGAATATAAATGCTGAATGCGGCTGTGAAGGAAAAGGATTAGTCATTTACAGTTTGATTATCAAGATGCTATAATAATCACAGTTGCTTTGTGTTAGATGATGAATAATGGAGAAAGCTTCTAACCAAAACCATTGCTTTTTCTACTATCCTTGCAATACGTTAGTTAGCACCTTAAGGAAGCAAATTGTAATCAAGCTATGTACTTGCAGGTTATTGTGCCATATTTTAAGTCAAAGCTAAATTCAATCTACATAGAGAAAGAGAGGCACGTCTTCAAGCAAGTCTATGGGGCAATGATGATGCAGGGTTGGATGATTCAGGCTATTTCCTGGATCAGGGAGTAACCTCGCATACACCAATTGAAGCTGTAAGCTTAGAAGGATCCAGTAGGACAAGCATCATAAAGAAAATTGTGGCAATCATTGGTGCTTGCTACCCATGGATCCATGCAACTAATGAAGGTATACGATTTGCCCTAGTCAACTTTTGTCCTCATCCTTCAATGTTTCGAGTTTTTTTTTTTTTTTCATGTGATGTTGTGAACTTTCTGACTCTATGTAACACTTGTGTTTGTAAATATCATAAATGCCAATTGAAAACTTGAAGGTTTGAATGGTGAAAATCTGAATTTTTGCACTATTAAAGTTCATGGAGTTTTTGAGTACAACGATGAGTATAGTTAACCTTGTTCATTACTTGACCCTATAGCCATTCAAAATGCCTATGTCTATTTAATATCTTAGATGTAGCAGTGATGCATGTTTTTGCATCATGAACCAGTTCTTGTGGATAAGTGGAATCAGTGACCCTTGTCAATTAGCTATTTTAGTCGTTGGAGGTCTTATGGATCCTCACGAGTGTTACAAATAGTTTAGGCCCTTTTGACAGAAATTGCACCGATGGTAATATTTCTGATCTTGGAAAAGTAGGTTAAGGGTATACAACAAGGGAACATACTTGCACAAACAAACACCCTCGTCTGGTTCATCATGGAAAAGCAAGTAATCATTGTAGCAAGGTACTAAACTAGTCTGAAAATTGAAGCCCTAACATGGCTATAACATTACACGCTGACATGAATATCATTAAGAAGCAAGACTGATGTTAAATGTTTTTGCAAGGTTGTGAAAAACACTAGGCGCTAGTTGGGTGGGCACCCGCCGCCTAGCACCTAGCCCACCTAGGTAGACGCCTAGATCTAGGCGGTTCAAAAATAAATAAATAAAATCCAAAAACCTACTGAAAATTGCAGAAAAAGTTCATAAAATCCCAAAACATGTATAGTCGGGCGTCGGAAGGACTAGGCGGCCGCCTATGCAGTCATTGGGCGGACACCAGGCGCCTAGCGCCTAGGAGGCCGCCTAGACCGCCTTTTAGAACAATGTGTGTTTGTGAGAAATTGTGCAATTTAGGGAAGGGGCAACAATGAGAAAAGAAACCTGAGCTTGAATTTTCAAGTTCAAAAATATGCAGTGTACATCTAATTTATCAGCAACAGCTCTCCAATCGAAGCAATATCTATCTTATTCCAGCACAGCAGAAGCAAGTTTTGTGTTTGAGACCTAAGAGAGGTATCTAGGGTTCGTAAAAAACTAACCTATAACAAATTGTTATTTGATGTTAACTTTCAAAGGAAAGGAGAAAGTGAATGTGGAGAGGCTGGGATAGACATACGAGAACGTTCTGAAAGACCAAAGGTGTAACTAGAGAGCTTGGAGCCTCTTATCCACCGTATATCATCCTTGTTAACAGTTCTCAAATCTCTAATTTCTCTCCAAAACACACCTACATATTCTCTTGAGGAATGCTGATAAACTAGGACTTTACTAATATCAGTCTAGTTGAGTTCCTCTTGGAGGACATTTCTCATTTATTGGTTGCACTTGTAGGGGTTTACAAGTTAGATCATTTTTTCAGCTAAATGGTTCCAACCTTTTTGAGCCTTATAAATACCAAAGAACTTGAAAGCCTCTTAAAGCTTAAAGTTGTTTCTGCCTTCATCATGTGCATTCAGCTAAAGCCTTTTACCAACAGGAGTGGAGTTTGTCATGGGCTAGAACTCTAAACCAAGAAGGCTCCATAAAAAGATTGACCAGAGTGACTTCTATTTTGTAACTGATGTACCCTTGAGTTGGTTCCATACGCCAAGAGAAGGGCATGGCAAAGAACTTAAAATACCATTTTCCTGCTAGGAATATGTATCATGTGTTCGTGCTTGTCGTACAGTTTATGCTAATGCAACCTAGAAGATACCCTCCAAAATCTGTTTAGACTTGCAAGCAAACATTGCAATCAATAGGTGCTCATCTGGAAAATCACAACCATAAACCTGCTTGGTTTTATTTGAAGTTAGTAACTTATATGCCACTTTTCAGCAAGTAGACCTTTTTCATAACGAAGAATAGTTTTCCCACCATTGTTCTGCCTTTCTTCCATGTTACGTTACCCTAGTCACTAACTTATTGAACGGGTGCATGTTCATACACATTGGTGTTTATGTGCGTGACTGGGGTTATGGGTTGGTATTAGGTTGGGAGGGTTACGGCAGAGGGGAAGGGGGGGGGGGGGGGGGGGGGGGGGGCATGGAAACAGAACTTGCATTATCTCTACTGGTGGCAATGCAAGTTTCACCAATTTAGTTTGCCGGATGGTTAGGTTTTCTGCAACTGTAGAGCTAGTCAAAGACAGTACCCCTGTACCCAGCTGAGCCAAGGAGCTTTTAATAACACTTGGTTTCATCATTTATGATTTTGCAGGCGTTCAAACCTGATGCCATGGATACTGATGGTATTCAAACCTGATGGCATTGATTACAATACAGCGTTCTTGTTGATGACTAACAGATCATTACATCTTTTTGGGCTGTCGACTCAATTTTAGCCTATACTCTTTATATTTGGATTTCGGGTTTATTGAGGATATCTGTTATTGTGATTTTCAGCAACAGTTGCATGTGATTGTATAAATTATGAAATTATACACGTGATTGTACTGGATAACTGACCTTAACGGGTGTCTTGGTATCTTTCCATAGTGGATATATATTTTGAATTAGATATGTTTTTGCAGGCTTATCTTTTGCCTACCAACTATTGTATTTGTTGGATGCTACTGGATTCTATACCCCGGGACTCCACATTCTGGGAGTTCATGTCTGTCGTGCAACAGGCCAAGAATTGGTACGGAATTTGGATATTTTTCTCTTGCAAATTTTCTTCTAGACATGTAATTTGTGATTCTGTTACTAAATTTTTGGAACTTTAAGCATTGTTGAGATTAATCTACTTTTCATGCACTTATCTCGAGAGTGTCTTATAAAAGTTGGTTCTTTTCAAGTGAACTGAAAACATCCTAAGAAAACTAGTGTTTGTGAATCAGACTTCAGAAGGCTTACCTAATAAATGGAGTTCTTACTAAGAACTCATTATTGCATCATATATACGTTTCATGAGGAACTTTTACAAGGTAAAAGTAGCAGAGTGAAGTTTATCAGCAAGATTTGAAATTTTGCCTGAACTTGTTTGTTTTGCTTAAAGGGAAGATAATACAATTTTTTTTACATCTATAGCTTCTAGATCCATGCAATTGAAACATGGAACTGTCTCCGTGCTGTGAATTTTTTGCGAAATCACGGTAGCAGAAGGGACCGTGAAGATAAATTATGACAGCTAGTTATGTAAATGCTTGTGTTGCGAAGGTCTACGAGCAAAAATGGACTTTCAGCTGAAAGTATCTATGTGCTTGCTTGAGACAAAGTTCACACATACATGCATTTGCCAACAAGAGTTCGTGTTACAGTTGCTCAGTTCATCTTGTTTTTATGCCTCCTTTTGTAGAAGAAATTGTATCGTTAATGTGTGCTGAGTGAATTAAACCATTTATATTTGGTTATTTTACTAATCAGTGTTTTATTCGATGCATTGTCAAGGCAGATGGATTCATCTTCTAGAATATCAAGAATTAGAACTCGTGAGCGTGAGAGGTTACGTGGTCCTCCCTGGTTGAAGGTATGTCAACAAAGCTTTCTAGATTCCACTGTTTATAAATGTGTATAGTGTTTGGTGCCAACTATTACCATATCTGTTTGATTGTCGCTTGTCCTACTTTTGCAGGCAGTGAAGAGAGTATTGCTCAGCTGTGTATACACTACGTTGGATTATGCACAAACTGGTTTAATTGCTGCTGTTTTCTTTTTCAAGGTCAATGGATGTTCTTTGCCTCTAGAAGTTCTGACATGGATTGTTTCAAATTAGCATTAAACATTAACTAATACAAATCTAATGTATATATCTATTTAACTTTACTATTTTAAGTAATGAATGAATTTATATTATTAAAATATATGTACTTATATTAGTTGAATTAATTGAAGTTATGGATAACTATGTATATACTTATATTACATATGTATTCTACATATATTACTAGTAAATTGAGAATTTAGTTACCTATATACCTAACCTATTTTCAAACTGGTTTATACAAATATTAAATTATAGTGTATGCAAACACCTGTAGCTTCTTTAAATTTATCCAAGGAATGACTTGGTCATCTAACTGTATAAAGTATTATATTGGATAGCATTTTTTATTATGCCTCCCAATTTCATTGATTTTGTTCATGCATCATATTATATATAGAGGAGGGATATTGCACCAAGACGTATTGCACCATTTAATCTCAATTGCATAAGCCATGTGATCATGTGGTTATAAAAGCATGATGACATCACGATGACATATATCCCAAAAGTTGCTGTCATGTCATCATGATGTCATCTTGCTTTATAACCACTTAATCACATGGCTTATACGGTTGAGATTAAATGGTACAATAATGGTGCAATAAGCCTTGTTGCAATATCCCTCCTAATATATAGATGTCTAACTTTTAGATAAAACTGTTCTCTGTTTGGGAAATATGCAGAACATGAAGTCTTATAATTTTGTCACTGAGTTTCCCTGTTGGGATGATTAATATACAGATGATGGAATGGTGGTTTCAATCTGCTGAAGAGAGAATGTCAGCTCTGACTGTCTACCCCCCTCCTCCTTCACCACCTCCCCCAAAGGTAAGCTTTGTTTACCATCCTTCGTCTTGGAAGTTTCTTTTGCAGGAGATGCCCGCAAAATACGCTTTTTACCAATGCAAACTACTGTCATCTTCTATACCTGGCCAGTTCCCCAGGCTTTCTTTGCTTTGTATTATCAAATGTCCATTAGTATTTGGTTTAGATTATTGAAATCTGGGCTGCAAAGGAGTTGCACGATATTCTTACAGTTGCGGCAGCTTCCAAATTATAGTTAAAAACTTTATTAGTTAACTGGCAATGCAACTGTTGCAAGACGCTACCAGCTTTATCTTTATATTGTATCATTGAAATTAAAATCTCTTGCGTTGATAGACCACCCAACATTGACAGTTGATGAAGCAAGTCCGTTATTTTACATTATACCAAGCTCCTCAATCGTCTAAATTTTAGTATGTTTATGTGGATACCATGTACAATTAGATATATTCTATCATTGAAACTAAAATCTCTTACGCTGATAGACCACCCAACACTGACACAGTTGTTGACACAGTTGGTGAAGCAAGTCTGTTATTTTACATTATACCAAGCTCCTCAATCGTCTAAATTTTAGTATGTTTATGTGGATACCATGTACAATTAGATATACGTTGTTGTCTAAGCTTTAATTTTCTGAGTTCCAGTTATGTTAACCCCGATGATTTGTTGTAGGTTGCTCAAGATGGAATTCCGTTGCTACCTGACCGAACACTGTGCCCTCTCTGCTCCCAGAAACGGGCTAACCCGTCTGTTGTAGCTGTTTCGGGTTTTGTTTTCTGCTATGCTTGCATATTCAAATATGTTTCACAGGTCAGAATCTCCCCCATGCATGTCTTCAGCATGAGATAAAATTTGTATCACTTTCCATGTGATGGTCTTCTTTTGTTTTGCAGTATAAGCGATGCCCCGTGACATTGATGCCTGCAACAGTTGAGCAGATTAGGAGACTCTTCCATGATTTATAGTAAATGTTTACAGCTAGCTACAGACACTATACTGCTCAGCATCATAAGTTTCGATCGATTGTATTCCCTTATACGTGCAAAGAAAAGAGCACAACTCACCCTTTGGCTAGGCGCCGAAAGAGTCGGGGGATGAGAATCTGGTGGTAATCCTGGGTTTTGCGACGACAAGCAGGTGCTTGCAAGGAAGAAACATGAAACCCATGCCATCATTAGTTACTTCACCAATGATGAAATAATTGATAGTCAAGGACCACGTCCTTGAAATGTCTACTACTTAGAGTTGTACACAGTGGCCTCTTTCTCTAGCTTACATGTACGTTATTACAAATCCCATTGTTGTTTTTTGTTTATGCATAAGGCTCCCCAATATTACCACCCTACCGTGTTCTTCATACACAATATACTAATGTTGCAAATGTAGTACAGTTTACATCTCTGTTCACTCGCCCCTTTTGATTGAAAGCCATCGCACGGCCTTGTTTCTTATTTAACAGGTGCATTTTTCATATTTAAAATATGTAAATATACTTCATGTTCGGATTTGGACAAGCAATTTTCTTCTCGGTTCGATAATCTCGTACTACTACTAAATCCTATATATATATATATATATATATATATATATATATATATAAAAGTCTATGTGCACGTGTTTTGTACGTATTTTAATTCAATTACAATATGGTAAGACCAACCACTGTTTTCCTCGATACAGGGTACTTGTTTTGTTCTTTTTGTTTATTTTCTATTGAGAATAATAACCATTGAAAATGGTAAGTTAAGAAGAATTTATTGCCATTAGGACATGAAGAGTTGTATAGAAATATGAGACTTTATAGCAAGCAGACTCTTTTAACGTAAATGACGTAATCTTCCATACTATAATGCGGCTCAAAAGTGAGCCTTCAAGCTGTTTGTAAATCTTCAACACAATGAATTTTTTTTATTTTTTAAAGCTTTCACGTATGTGTATATGTCCTTCACCCTTAAGTAAAAAATTTCTAAAATTTTATGTAATTTAAATTCCTATATAATTTAAATAATTTAATATATTTAAACTAACTAAATAATATTATCTAAATATATATATATTCAAAGTCCTACAAATATATATATAACAATTTTAATTAAAGTTATATTATTTTTTTTTATATAATTTAAATTTTTATCTAATTATTTAGTTATACTAGGAAGAAAAATTATTTTTAACGTGCAATAATATCATTAGTTTGATATAATATAACATCATATTTTCTTTCAATATTCAATATATTTATTACGTTCTAAATTACTGATCCGTCCCTCTTAATTTTAATGACTTCATAGATATTGATCAAGGACATATTTGGAAATACAATCTACGGTGAAATCCAAGTTTTTCTTATTATATAATGTTAGTATATATGCACGTATATTTGCACGTATTTTATATTAATTGGGAAAACCAATAATAGTTTTATAATTTACTACTTGGGAAGGACAAACAACAATTAATTTTTGGTTTTTTTTTACGTAATTATCTAACTATCTATATTTAATGAATAATTTTAATTAGTTAACACATGTAAGGGTGTTTTTAGAAGAAAAAAAATTAGGATGTCTAGTTTAACGATTAATATTGATGCACCTGGATGGGGAGATCGTGAGATCGAGACCCCCGGTGCCATTAATTCTCCTTTGGGGGAATTAAATGGTGGAGTGGTGGTTGGGTGCAGTGCAGGCAGAAGGAACAGTGCGGTGCGGTCCGAACGGTGTGCGAATGCGATGCGAGTTGTAAACACCCAAAAATTTTCAGATATTTTAAAATCAATTTTTAGAATTAATATACAATTTTTCAGGAATTTACATAGGCCCTGTAGTGAGTTTGTAATTTTTAATTGCCAATAAATAACATTAAAATGAAATGAAAATATGATTTTATGGTGTAAAATAGAAAACCGGACTTAGGGTAATTTTCTGGGATTTTATTGGGCCTCAGACCTATTTTTAAAAAGCCTAAAACTATTTTTCTAATTAAATTAATTAATTAAATGATTTTTATTATTTTTATTTACTGTTATTATTTTTTTTATTTACTGTTTTGGACCCGGCCCGGCCCAGTGGGCCGAGCCCGTTAGAACCCAGCCCAGTCCAGCCTCACACACCCTAGCGGGTCGGGCGGGTCCGCTCACCCGGAGCCCGCCGCCCGACCCGGTCCTCCCTCTCCCCTCCCACGTTCTGAACCCCACGCCGCCCGTGAATTCCGCCGCCCGCCGCGTGCCCGTCGGCCACGACCCCACGTCCTCCTCCCTTGGCCGACTCCCTCGGCCCACGTCGTCCTCGGCCAGCCCTCCCCGAGCAACCTATATAATCCCCTCTCCTCCGCCTCCCTTTCCCCCCAAACCCGAGCCCTAACCCTAACTCCGGCGACCGCCGTCCCCTCCCCTAGCCGTTGTCCTCCGCCGAAGCACAGCCGAGCACCCCGCCGAGAGCCGGCCATCCCCCTCCAGAACCACCCTCCTCCTCCTCCCCTCTCCAGAAACCCCCTCGGCGCCGCCCTAGCCGTCGACCAACTCCCCAGACCCTCCCTCTGCCGGCGCCGCCGCGTCCCAAGCCCGGCGCCGCGTGTCCCCGAGTCCAGCCGTCCGAGTCCGACCAGCCAAGACACGGCAAAGCCCAGCCCTAGGCCGGACACAGCTCGGACACAGCGTCCAGGACACGAACTCGCGTGTCGGACACAGAAAAACCCCGATTTTTCGGGTCCCCTTCAGGTACTCGTATCTTGCACCATGTATCTCCGATTTCAATTCTGTAAATTTCTACGCGAAGCCTGTATGACCCTCTCGGTGCCCGGGCAAACCGCTCGGGGCATCGCGTCCTGTGGTAATCGCACACCGCGATCCAAAAACAGGAAAAATCAGACCCTGTTTCACCCCGGAACTGAGTACGCTCCGCCAAACGGGACGACTTAGTCGCGTGCGGTCTTCACAGATACGTGCGCCTCGTCGATACGGACGTGTAGGATTTCGCGGAAGCTGATTCGGGTGTGCGTGCACACCGGAATCAACGCGTATCCGCGGACATCGCCCCGTATCCGCCTTTTTTGCAATTTACCCTAACTTCGTGCACACACGTCAGATCGAGACGAAACTTATGCCATCGGACTCGTAGCGATACGCTGGTCCTGTGGGTCAAGTTTGGTCCGATTCTGAGAACGTTGACGAAACCGCGTGTCGTGGGCCCCACAGGCCCCGCTCGACGGGCGATTTCGTGATCGGCTCATCGGAATTCAAATCTGAAAGTTCCGTTGGGTTCGTATCAGCGTTTCTGACCTGTTGACACTAAGTTTGGTAAATTTGGAGACCGTTGACCCTGACACGTTTTTCGGTGCAAAACGGGCCCACAGGCGGATCCCGTTTTGGGCCAAAATTGCCGTTTTTGTCCTTGTCTCCAAATTGGACCCAAGGACAGGCGATCCTAGCTGTTTGACACCTTCTGAGCGTGATGGTACTATTTATTTCAGCTTTCGGAGACATCTCTGAAAATTTCCGAAACCAGGACCTAAGTGGAATTCAAATATCAGGCAAGTGCACCTTGCCAAACTTGCAGACATTATTTTCATATTTTCTGTAAAAATACTCTGCTGGATTTCTTGTGCAAATTCATATAAACTGATTTAAACTGCTTAACCCAGGGAACGTATGACGTACCTAGTGTCCGATCATAGTCGGGTGCCGACACCGTACGCGGTGTTGGGTTCGTCATTTAGAGATGGATTTACGATCCCCTTACTTTGTACTTGACCTATCAAGTACCCTACAACCCAGGACGCTTGACACTATCATGGACAGAATCTTCCTGAGGTATTCATGGTGATTCTGAATAGGATACAGGACTTGACAGAGACAGTTATTTATAGACAGTATTGACTTGTTGCATTAGTCATAATCCCGCTGACATGGACATGAGACGTTATGGTCATGGCTTGCGTGATTACATTGGGTGGGGAGAGACACACAGGCTACAGGCTGTTCTATATATATATCTACTATTATTGTGAGGTTGTAGACTCTCCAGCAGAGCTAGACCCTTTACGTGTTATTACTGCTACCGGCTCCCCGACACAGAGCTTGTAGCGGTCTCAGCCTGAGTACTAGTGTTGCTCTCATTTGCATATCACATAGATGGTTACATAGTTTACCCTGCTGTTTCATTTAATTTAATTGCACTGCTTTTATTTGGCTTGTTTTATTTTGTGCCTTGCTATGTCCACTGAGGACCTGGAATGGATTATGTCCCCAGGTTTAGCTGAGGAACAGTATCCCGAGGTATACGGGACCGGAGCTGAAGCTATTGCTGGAGCTGAACCGAACACTGAAGATGAGGTGACTGCCGAGGACTTCTCCTGAGTGCCTGTCCCAGTACTCATTTATTTATTTCATGTTTATATCTTTTGTTCCTGGCCTATAGAGCCAGCTTATTCAGACTATAGTCGGATTGTTCCTCCGACTGACTTGTTGTGATGTTGTTGCTACTTATTTCCATTTGATTATGCAGTTTATTTCTTTATCTTTATGGATGAGATTAGTGTGACTTGTTGTAGTAGACCTTATTTACAGCTTAAGCACGCCCTGATGATTCCATTAAATTGGGTTATCCATCGGTGCGTGCTGTTGGCCATTGCCACGCATCTCCAGTCCCTCGGCATTTTGGGACTGGGGCGTGACATGGTTTTTGTGGTGGCCCATGCAGGTCCGATCTAAATAGTTCGGTTTCAACTTAGGGACCGGACAGGCCTGCAATAAGATAGGTTATAGGATCTCATCCATTGATTGAATCGTTTTTGAACTCTATGTTGAATTCAATTTAATTGCTTGAATTGCATCCTGTTTTGATTCCTCTGTGCGTTCTCATTGTTTCCTTTTGGTGCAGAGTTATGGATCCCAGAGGTGGTGACGAGACCCCATTGGGTACACCGACTGAAGCAGCGTTTACTTGCGAAGCTGGAACGACGCCAGATACCCGAGGACAATCCTCTCAGAGCAATCAAACTGGCCAGCCAAGTTCCAGGTTCAGGCGTGATGACATCCCGCCTCCTCCCCAGTTCCCTCCTGCGATGCCTGTCTTTCCCCCAGGACAGGCAATGGACGGCCAGCAAATGTTCCAGATGTTCTACGCCATGATGCAGGCACAACAACAGATTCAACAGGAGACCCAACGCCGAGAGGCCGAGAACCTAAGGAACAGCCTAGTCGCAGCATTGGAGCATGCAAATCCACCAAATAGGCGGCCAGCGACGGGATCTATTACAGATTTCCGCCAACTCAAGCCCCGTACCTTCTCGGGCAAAGAAGGACCAACTGAAGTGCATGAATGGCTTACGAACACACAGCATCAGTTGGAGACAGCCGAACTACCAAGGGACAAATGGATGACTGCCGTCAGGATGCAACTGACGGACAACGCGCATCATTGGTGGTTGTCCGAAGAAAAAAGGCTCGGACATGATCAGGTTACCTGGGAGGAGTTCTCCAGACTCTTCCAGGAAATGTACATCCCTGCTGTGGCTCGGTCAGAACTCCGAGACAGATTCAACCACCTGATCCAGGGCAACATGACGGTGGAGGAATATAACGCCGAATTCATTCGCCTGAGCCGCTTCGCCCCTTCGCTAATTCCTACCGAAGAGGAGAAGGCGAAAAAGTTCTTTGATGGGCTCAGGTTCGAGCTTCAAAAGTTAATCGGATCGGTCGCGTCCACCTCTTACACCGACGTCCTAGCTGCAGCACGTCGGCTGGAGCGCGTTACTCGGAGGGAATCAAGCCTGAAACGTCCCTTCTCCTCAGCACCGTCCAAGTCATCACCAGGGGAATCTGCTAAACGGCCCCAGAAGAGCCCGCCTCCAAGAGCAGCAACTAAGAACCT
Organism: Iris macrosiphon; assembly: GCA_036927795.1. Taxonomy (NCBI): domain Eukaryota; kingdom Viridiplantae; phylum Streptophyta; class Magnoliopsida; order Asparagales; family Iridaceae; genus Iris; species Iris macrosiphon. Next base: position 4,438,141 of record JAYESA010000011.1, read on the forward strand.
GCCTACTTGCCATTACTGCAGCAAGGTAGGGCATATTAAAAAGGAATGTCGACGCAAGCTGGGACTCTGCCTGGTTTGCGGATCTGGACAACACTTCTCAAAGGACTGTTCGGAACGTCGAGAGGGAGTTCCGAATCGGCCAGCTCCACCTGCAGCTCTTCCAGCTGGGGGAGCAACTCAGACAAGGCCTGGAGGAGCCAGGCCACCTCTACCACCTCAGGCAGCATTGTTCCAACAAGCTCGGCAGCAAAGGGGTCCCGCTCAGGGACGAGGTCAGGCATATGCACTAGCAGTCACTGAGGAAGCTACTGCAGGCGAAGTGATAGCAGGTACCATATTAGTAGCTTCAATTCCTGCTGTAGCATTATTTGACTCTGGAGCTTCGTATTCATTTATTGCTGCTAGCTTCGTAGCCACACATAGAATAGCTACCGCACCTCTCTCGAAGATGAAGAGAATTCTAACGGGAGGTGGAATTATCCCGGTTAGTGATACTTGTAGATCATGTTCGGTAGTAGTCTGTGGCCGAGAGATGCGAGCCTAATTCCTGATCTTTTCTATGCCTGATTACGATGTTGTACTTGGTATGGACTGGTTAAGTCAGTACCATGCGACACTGGATTGCCGGCTTGGAAAAGTGATATTTAGACCCCCTAGCCTTCCTGAGTTTGAATTTCTACGAGGAGCTGTAGAACAAGGGGTCCAGGCAACTCTTAGGGTATTGACTGTAGAAGAAGATTCAAGTTACCCAAGAGTCATAACGAAATTTGTGGATGTGTTTCCCGACGATCTTCCAGGTTTACCACCTGATCGGGAGATAGAATTCACGATAGACCTAACTCCAGGAGCCGAACCTATCACTTCATCGGTATATCGGCTAGCACCTAAGGAGTTAGTGGAGCTGAAAACACAAGTTGACAACCTTCTGGAGAAAGGATTTATCCGGCCCAGTGTTTCACCTTGGGGAGCACCTATACTTTTTGTACCCAAGAAGGACGGATCTGTACGGTTGTGCATCGATTACAGAGCCCTTAATGCTGTAACTATTAAGAACCGGTACCAATTACCACGCATTGATGATTTGTTTGACCAATTGAGTGGTGCTAAGGTATTCTCAAAGATTGACCTTAGATCCGGTTATCACCAGATTAGGGTGAAGAAGGAAGATATCCCAAAGACGGCCTTCAGAACTAAGTATGGGCATTATGAGTTCCTAGTTATGCCGTTTGGTTTAACCAACGCACCCGCCGTATTTATGAGTTTGATGAACGGGGTCTTCCATCAGTACTTGGATAAGTTCGTGGTGGTATTCATTGATGATATCCTAGTCTACTCCAAGAACCACGAAGAGCACGAGGAACACCTTAGAATTGTGCTAGAAATTTTGAAAAGGGAGAAGCTATATGCCAAACTCAGCAAATGTGAGTTCTGTATGGACAAGGTGCCATTCTTAGGGCATATTATCTCGGGTGAAGGACTGTCCGTGGACCCAGAAAAGGTCACTGCCATAGAAACCTGGCCTACCCCTACCTCTGTTGCAGAAGTGAGAAGTTTTCTTGGACTTGCTGGGTATTACCGGCGGTTCGTAGAAAATTTTTCAAGGATCGCAGAGCCGATGACTAAGCTGACACGGAAGGATCAGGAGTTCCTATGGACGGAAGAGTGCCAGAATGCCTTCGAAGAACTGAAGAGGCGTCTAACAACAGCACCAGTCTTGACTCTTCCCTCAGGGTCAGGAGGTTTTGTTGTATATAGTGATGCGTCCGGTAGTGGACTAGGTTGTGTCTTGATGCAACATGGCAAGGTTATCGCTTATGCATCGAGGCAGCTGAAGGTCCACGAGAAGAATTACCCAACACACGACCTGGAGCTAGCTGCAGTGATTTTTGCATTGAAGATCTGGAGACATTATCTGTATGGAGAGAAGGTCGAGATATTCACGGATCATAAGAGCTTGAAGTATGTTTATACACAGAAGGAGCTCAACATGAGGCAAAGGCGTTGGCTTGAGTTGATGGTGGACTTTGACATCGATCTGCAGTACCACCCGGGGAAAGCAAATATTGTAGCCGACGCCCTCAGCAGAAAACCCTCGGCTTATTTCTTGACGGAGCAGCCCCAGCTATTACAAGACTTGCAAGATCTTCAGATAGAGGTTATTCTACCTGGACAAAATGGTTTGCTGGCTAACCTCGAAGTGAAGTCATCGCTAGTGGAGAGAATCAAGGAAGCTTTGCCTAATGATGCCAGATTCCGAAGGCTGAGAGAAAGAACAGAAGCAGGCCTGCAGACGGGACTTCGCATCCACGAGGACGGAACATTAAGGTGCGGAAATCGCCTATGTATTCCAAATGGAGAATTAAGGCAGGAATTGATGACAGAAGCCCATAGCTCCATATATTCGGTTCATCCAGGAGGAACCAAGATGTACCGGGACTTAAGACAATATTACTGGTGGCATGGAATGAAAAGGGAGATTGCCCGATTTGTGGCAAAATGCTTAGTCTGCCAGCAGGTGAAGGCCGAACACCAAAGGACTGCAGGTATGTTGCAGCCGCTTCCCATCCCTGAATGGAAGTGGGAGCATATTACCATGGACTTCGTCACTGGATTTACAAGAAGCCCTAGTGGTAAGGATGCAGTATGGGTCATCGTGGATCGACTCACTAAGTCGGCTCACTTCTTGCCGTTCAGAGTCGGATAATCCACGGAAGTACTAGCCGACATGTATATGCGTCAGATCATAAAATTACATGGAGTGCCAGTTAGTATTGTATCAGATCGAGACTCGAGATTTATATCTCACTTCTGGCGAAGCATGCAAGAGAGTCTCGGCACCAGGCTCAAGTTCAGTACTGCCTATCATCCTCAGACAGATGGCCAATCAGAGCGCACAATTCAGATCCTGGAGGATATGCTACGATCAGGCTGGTTCGAGTAGCTTGGAAGCAGCACTCTCCTGGCGAATCGACCTGGGAGCGAGAAGATGTTATGCGGCAGCGTTATCCACACCTATTTGCAGAATCAGGTAGAACCTAAGCATTCTTTAATTCTGTAAATCTTGCCTTTATAGTTTACCCTTCGATTGCGAGGACGCAATCCTCTTAAGGGGGGTAGATTGTAAACACCCAAAAAATTTCAGATATTTTAAAATCAATTTTTAGAATTAATATGCAATTTTTCAGGAATTTACATAGGCCCTGTAGTGAGTTTGTAATTTTTAATTGCCAATAAATAACATTAAAATAAAATAAAAATATGATTTTATGGTGTAAAATAGAAAACCGGACTTAGGGTAATTTTTTGGGATTTTATTGGGCCTCAGACCTATTTTTAAAAAGCCTAAAACTATTTTTCTAATTAAATTAATTAATTAAATGATTTTTATTATTTTTATTTACTGTTATTATTTTTTTTATTTACTGTTTTGGGCCCAGCCCGGCCCAGTGGGCCGAGCCCGTTAGAACCCAGCCCAGCCCAGCCTCACACACCCTAGCGGGTCGGGCGGGTCCGCTCACCCGGAGCCCGCCGCCCGACCCGACCCGGTCCTCCCTCTCCCCTCCCACGTTCTGAACCCCACGCCGCCCGTGAATTCTGTCGCCCGCCGCGTGCCCGTCGGCCACGACCCCACGTCCTCCTCCCTTGGTCGACTCCCTCGGCCCACGTCGTCCCCGGCCAGCCCTCCCCGAGCAACCTATATAATCCCCTCTCCTCCGCCTCCCTTTCCCCCCAAACCCGAGCCCTAACCCTAACTCCGGCGACCGCCGTCCCCTCCCCTAGCCGCTGTCCTCCGCCGAAGCACAGCCGAGCACCCCGTCGAGAGCCGGCCATCCCCCTCCAGAACCACCCTCCTCCTCCTCCCCTCTCCAGAAACCCCCTCGGCGCCGCCCTAGCCGTCGACCAACTCCCCAGACCCCCCCTCTGCCGGCGCCGCCGCGTCCCAAGCCCGGCGCCGCGTGTTCCCGAGTCCAGCCGCCCGAGTCCGGCCAGCCAAGACACGGCAGAGCCCAGCCCTAGGCCGGACACAGCTCGGACACAACATCCAGGACACGAACTCGCGTGTCGGACACAGGAAAACCCCGGTTTTTCGGGTCCCCTTCAGGTACTCGTATCTTGCACCCTGTATCTCCGATTTTGATTCTGTAAATTTTTACGCGAAGCCTGTATGACCCTCTCGGTGTCCGGGCAAACCGCTCGGGGCATCGCGTCCTGTGGTAATCGCACACCGCGATCCAAAAACAGGAAAAACCAGACCCTGTTTCACCCCGGAACTGAGTACGTCCCGCCAAACGGGACGACTTGGTCGTGTGCGGTCTTCACAGATACGTGCGCCTCGTCGATACGGACGTGTAGAATTTCGCGGAAGCTGATTCGGGTGTGCGTGCACACCGGAATCATCGCGTATCCGCGGACATCGCCCCGTATCCGCCTTTTCTGCAATTCACCCTAACTTCGTGTACACACGTCAGATCGAGACGAAACTTGCGCCATCGGACTCGTAGCGATACGCTGGTCCTGTGGGTCAAGTTTGGTCCGATTCTGAGAACGTTGACGAAATCGCGTGTCGTGGGCCCCACAGGCCCCGCTCGACGGGCGATTTCGTGATCGGCTCATCGGAATTCAAATCTGAAAGTTCCGTTGGGTTCGTATCAGCGTTCCTGACCTGTTGACACTAAGTTTGGTGAATTTGGAGACCGTTGACCCTGACACATTTTTCGGTGCAAAACGGGCCCACCGGCGGACCCCGTTTTGGGCCGAAATTGTCGTTTTTGTCCTTGTCTCCAAATTGGACCCAAGGACAGGCGATCCTAGCTGTTTGACACCTTCTGAGCGTGATGGTACTGTTTATTTTAGCTTTCGGAGACATCTCTAGAAATTTCCGAAACCAGGACCTAAGTGGAATTCAAATATCAGGCAAGTGCACCTTGCCAAACTTGCAGACATTATTTTCATATTTTCTGTAAAAATACTCTGCTGGATTTCTTGTGCAAATTCATATAAACTGATTTAAACTGCTTAACCCAGGGAACGTATGACGTACCTAGTGTCCGATCATAGTCGGGTGCCGACACCGTACGCGGTGTTGGGTTCGTCATTTAGAGATGGATTTACGATCCCCTTACTTTGTACTTGGCCTATCAAGTACCCTACAACCCAGGACACTTGACACTATCATGGACAGAATCTTCCTGAGGTATTCATGGTGATTCTGAATAGGATACAGGACTTGACAGAGACAGTTATTTATAGACAGTATTGACTTGTTGCATTAGTCATAATCCCGCTGACATGGACATGAGACGTTATGGTCATGGCTTGCATGATTACATTGGGTGGGAAGAGACACACAGGCTACAGGCTGCTATATATATATATCTACTATTATTGTGATTGTAGACTCTCCAGCAGAGCTAGACCCTTTACGTGTTATTACTGCTACCCGGCTCCCCGACACAGAGCTTGTAGCGGTCTCAGCCTGAGTACTAGTGTTGCTCTCATTTGCATATCACATAGATGGTTACATAGTTTACCCTGCTGTTTCATTTAATTTAATTGCACTACTTTTATTTGGCTTATTTTATTTTGTGCCTTACTATGTCCACTGAGGACCTGGAATGAATTATGTCCCCAGGTTTAGCTGAGGAGCAGTATCCCGAGGTATACGGGACCGGAGCTGAAGCTATTGCTGGAGCTGAACCGAACACTGAAGATGAGGTGACTGCCGAGGACTTCTCCTGAGTGCCTGTCCCAGTACTCATTTATTTATTTCATGTTTATATCTTTTGTTCCTGGCCTATAGAGCCAGCTTATTCAGACTATAGTCGGATTTTTCCTCCGACTGACTTGCTGTGATGTTGTTGCTACTTATTTTCATTTGATTATGCAGTTTATTTCTTTATCTTTATGGATGAGATTAGTGTGACTTGTTGTAGTAGACCTTATTTACAGCTTAAGCACGCCCTGATGATTCCATTAAATTGGGTTATCCATCGGTGCGTGCTGCTGGCCATTGCCACGCATCTCCAGTCCCTCGACATTTTGGGACTGGGGCGTGACACGAGTACAGGTGTGGTACTGGAGAATCTGGTGTTGTGCGGCTACGGTTGCGTGAGACATTCAGACTGGATGGAGCCTTCAGATGTGGTGCCTTCGGGCTGGGTTGGTGGTGCATTCGGACGGAATGTAAGCATTCGGGCTGGGTAGGACCTTCGGGTTAGGAATTATATATATAGACCTTTGGGTTGGATTGGTTGTTGTCACGCCCCAGTCCCACAATGCTGAGGGACTGGAGATTCGTGGCAATGGCCAGCAGCACACAACGATGGATAACCCAATTTAATGGAACCATTAGGGCGTACTTAAGCTGTAAATAAGGTCTACTACAACAAGTCACACTAATCTCATCCTTAAAGATAAAGAAATCAACTGCATAATGAAATGGAAATAAGTAGCAACAACAAGTCACAACAAGTCAGTCGGAGAAACAATCCGACTTATGTCTGAATACACTAGCTCAATAGGCCAGGAACAAAAGAGATAAACATGAAATAAATACTGAGTACAAGAACAGGTACTCAGGAGAAGTCTTCGGCAGTCACCTCGTCTTCAGGGTTCAGTTCTGCTCCAGCAATAGCTTCAGCTCCGGTCCCGTATACCTCGGGATACTGCTCCTCAGCTAAACCTGGGGACATCATCCAAATCCAGGTTCTCAGTGGACATAGCAAGGCACAAGATAAAATAAGCCAAATAAATGCAGTGCAAATAAATAAATGAACAGCAGGGTAAACTATGTAACCATCTATGTGATATGCAAATGAGAGCAACACTAGTACTCAGGCTGAGACCGCTACAAGCTCTGTGTCGGGGAGCCGGTAGCAGTAATAACACGTAAAGGGTCTAGCTCTGCTGGAGAGTCTACAACCTCACAATAATAGTAGATATATATATAGAACAGCCTGTAGCCTGTGTGTCTCTCCCCACCCAATGTAATCACGCAAACCATGACCATAACGTCTCATGTCCATGTCAGCGGGATCATAGCTAATGCAACAAGTCATACTGTCTATAAATAAAATAACTCTGTCAAGTCCTGTATCCTATACAGAATCACCATGAATATCTCAGGAAGATTCTGTCCATGCATAGTGTCAAGTGTCCTGGGTTGTAGGTACTTGATATGTCAAGTACAAGAGTAAAGGGTATCGTATATCCATCTCAAAATGACGAACCCAACACCGCGTACGATGTTGGCATCCGACTATGATCGGACACTAGGTACGTCATACGTTTCCTAGGTTAAGCAGTTTAAACAAGTTTATATGAATTTACACAAGATATCCAGCAAAGTATTATTACAGGAAATATGAAGATAAAGACTACAAGTTTGGCAAGGTGCACTTGCCTGATGTTTGGATTCCACTAAGGTCCTATTTTTGGAAATTTCTAGAGATGTCTCCGAAAGCTAAAATAAATATTACCATCATGCTCAGAAGGTGTCAAATAGCTAGGAATGCCTGTCCTTGAGTCCAATTTGGACACAAGGACAAAAACGACAATTTCGGGCCAAAATGGGGTCCGCCGGTGGGCCCGCTTTGCACCGAAAAATGTGTCAGGGTCAACGGTCTCAAAATTCATCAAACTTAGTATCAACAGATCGAGAACGCTGATACGAACCCAACAGAACTTTCAGATTTGAATTCCGACAAGCCGATCACGAAATCGTCCGTCGAGCGGGGCCTGTGGGGCCCACGACACGCGATTTCGTCAACATTCTCAGAATCGAACCAAACTTGACCCACAGGACCAGCGTATCGCTACGAGTCCGATGGCGCAAGTTTCGTCTCGATCCGACGTGTGTGCACGAAGTTAGGGTAAATTGCAGAAAAGTTGGATACGGGGCGATGTCCGCGGATACGCGTTGATTTCGGTGTGCACGCACACCCGAATTAGCTTCCGCGAAATCTCACACGTCTGTATCGACGGCACGCATGTATCTGTGAAGACCGCACGCGACCAAGTCATCCCGTTTGGCGGGGCGTACTCAGTTCCGGGATGAAACAGGGTCTGGTTTTTCCTGTTTTTGGATCACGGTGTGCGATCACCACAGGACGCGATGCCCCGAGCGGTTTGTCCGGGCACCGAGAGGGTCATACAGGCTTCGCAACGTAATTTACAGAATCGAAATCGGAGATACAGGGTGCGAGATACGAGTACCTGAACTGGCCCTTCGAAATTAGGATTTTTCGTGTCTGACACGCGTTCTGGACACTGTGTCAGCCGTGTCCACTGTGTCCGCGTGTCCGCGTGTCCGGCCTAGGGCTGAGGGCCGTCGAAGCTGCGGGACTGGCCGACGGTCGGCGAGGCATCGCCGGGGCTCGGGTGAGGGCGGTGCCGGCAGGGGGATCCGGCTGCTAGGGTTCCGGCGGGGGGGGGGGGGGGGTTTGGCTAGGGGAGGTGGAAGTGAGGGCGGAGGAGAAGAAGAGTGGGGGTTTTATAGTACTCGGGCGGGCGGTCGTGGCCGGGTGAGGCGGGGCCGGGTGAGGCGGGGCCGAGGGGGACGTGGCCCGCTCCGGCGGAGGCGGCGCGAAACCAGGGCGGTGGCGCGGAGGAATCGGTCACCGGACGAATCGGGGGAGAAAGGCTGGGGGACCGGGTCGGGTCGGTGCCGGTTCCGGGTTGGGCGGACCCGCCCGACCCGCTAGGGTGTCTGGGCTGGCTACTGGGCTCAGCTCACTGGGCCGGGCCGGGCCCAAAAACAAAATAATAAAAAAACAAAAAAAAAAATAATAATAATAATAATAATAACAATTAATTAATTAATTAATTACCTTAAATAGTTTTTAGGCATTTAAAAAATAGGTCTGAGGCCCAATAAAATCCAGAAAAATTACCCTAAGTCCGGTTTTCTATTTTACACCATAAAATCATATTTTTATTATATTTTAATATTAGTTATTAGCAATTAAAAAATTTATACAATCACCACAGCACTTATGTAAATTCCTGAAAATTGCAGAAAAATCCCCAAAGATTAATTTTAAAAAATCTGAAAATTTTAGGGTGTTTACAATCTACCCCCCTTAAGAGGATTGCGTCCTCGCAATCGAAGGGTAAACTACAAAGGCACGATTTTACAGAATTAAAGAATGCTTAGGTTATACCTGCATCTGCAAATAAGTGTGGATAACGTTGGCGCATAACATCTTCTCGTTCCCAGGTCGATTCGCCATGAGAGTGCTGTTTCCAAGCTACCCGAACTAGTCTGATTATCTGCCCTCGCAGTGTCTTTTCACTGGTGTCGAGTATACCCACTGGCTGCTCCTCGTATCTCAGGCTAGGGCCCACTGAAATCTCAGAATGATCAACTATATGACTTGGGTCCGTCACGTATCGCCTCAGTTGTGAGACGTGGAATACATCATGCACTCCCTCTAAGGATGGAGGTAATGCAAGACGATAAGCCACCTCACCAATGCGCTCCAGATATCAAATGACCCAATATACCTTGGGCTTAACTTGCCTCTGCTGCCAAATCTGATAGTACCTCTAGTGGGCGAGATCCTCAAAAATACATGCTCTCCTTCCTTGAACTCCAGGGGTCGTCTGTGTGCATCTGCCCAATGCTTCTGTCTATCCTGGGCTGCACGGAGGTGATTCTGAATCTGCTTTACTTTCTCCACTGTCTCCGTTACCAACTCTGGACCCAGTAATTGACGTTCGCCAACGTCGCTCCAGCATATTGGCGATCTGCACTTCCTTCCGTACAATGCCTCGAAAGGTGCCATCTGAATGCTAGCCTGATAGCTGTTGTTGTAGGAGAATTCCACTAAGTGCAGATGATCTTCCCAAGATCCTCCAAAGTCCAGTATACATGATCGTAGCATATCTTCCAGGATCTGAATTGTGTGCTCTGATTGGCCATCTGTCTAGGGATGATAGGCAGTACTGAATTTGAGCCTGGTACCGAGACTTTCTTGCATGCTTCGCCAGAAGTGAGATGTAAATCTCGAGTCTCGATCTGATACAATACTAACCGGTACTCCATGTAATTTTACGATCTGTCGCATATACATGTCGGCTAGTACTTCCGTGGATTGTCCGACTCTGAATGGCAAGAAGTGAGCCGACTTAGTGAGCCGATCCACGATAACCCATACCGCATCCTTTCCACTAGGGCTTCTTGGAAATCCAGTGATGAAGTCCATGGTAATATGCTTCCACTTCCATTCAGGTATGGGAAGTGGCTACAACATACCTGCAGTCCTTTGGTGCTCGGCCTTTACCTGCTGGCAGACTAAGCATTTTGCCACAAATTGGGCAATCTCCCTTTTCATTCCATGCCACCAGTAATACTGTCTTAAGTCCCGGTACATCTTGGTTCCTCCTGGATGAACCGAGTATATGGAGCTATGTGCTTCAGTCATCAACTCCTGCCTTAATTCTCCATTTGGAACATATAGGCGATTTCTGCACCGTAATGTCCCGTCCTCGTGGATGCGAAGTCCCGTCTGTAACGCCCTGCAACCGCTCGGAGCGTTACGCTGAGTCGGACTGAATGAATCAAATGCTGGTTATATTTGAAATGTCGGATTTCGGGATGAAGGATTAATCGAGTTAGTTTCAATGTGCAGATGGCTAGCGGGTTCGATGGAAATCAGGTGTTCGTTCCGAACACTACTGAATAGCTGGATGGAAGCGATAATGTCGTCTTCCTTAATCCGATCGGTCGGATGATTTGGAGAGCACGGCCTGCTCGCACGGTCATACCAGTTGAGTAGATCGCGCTTGCATCGGACCACGGGTTCAAAGGATTGGTCGTATCGGCAGGACAGGATGCCTAATGGATTCAATCATTGTGAGTGGGCTCTTTCCCTTCTCCTCTACTCCTTTATGCCTAATAATATGGAAAACACGTAAAATGCTTGAATACTTGGGCTGAAACTCGGGAAACACTACACTGAGGCGTGCATAGAGTGCGCATCGTTGGCTTGGTAGGATTGTGGCTTGAAATGGTTTACGCGTTGGATAGTTGGATGCGATAGTCGGATTATACATTTGAGGCGGTCAGTTGGATACTTGGGATTATGCTTGGACGGTTGGAAATATACGAGTTGGAATGATACTTTGAGGCAAATGGGAATATGGGAATATCGGAAATTCGGGCGAGCGAGCGTGCATCCGTGCACGAGTATCACTGGATCGCTTTGTCTTGCAAAGCGAGCAGTTGTGGTTCGAAACCGAACAACTGCATCGGCGAGGGTATTATGCCACTGTTGGGGCATTGTGCCATGGGATTATTCGGAGTGTGGGGTCTTGCACCCAATGTGAAACACTGTGTTGGGAAGCGACAATGTGAAGTGTGGGCATAACTTGGGCACAACTTGAGAGATTGTGCATATGGGTATTTTGGTGCCTTGGGATATATATATTGAGGTCAAGATTTGGAATCCTTGGAGATATGTTGGAAGAATGGTTATGGATGCTTTGGTTGGATATTCGGTTGGAACGAGGCTATGATCGCTTGGTGGGGCGAGAATGTTCGATCCTCTCGTCATACCTACTTTCTGTATGTCACGGACAACCTGTGTACACAGGGTTTGACATTTCCTCGAAACGGCTTCCCGGGGCACTGGGACCGTATCGATCCGGAGGGAAATATTGATTCGTGCTAGTCACGATGCATTGCGGGACCTCCAACGGGGCTTGCTACCCGGGCTGATAGGGCGCACCGTTAATGCTTGGATTTTGTCCTTTATGGCTTTGCCAGTGACTTCATATAGATAAGGTGTTGGCTTGCTTTTCTTTCATTGGTTTGGCTTTCGTGTAGGCGCGGCCACCTTGCCTCGGCAAGAGTGTGCACTCGAGTTTGGGATATAAACTTTGGTTGAGGATGGATATTTGAGACTTGGGAATAGTTCGTTATGTTATCGTGCGAACGATGGCATTGAGTAAGACGGGTTGCATGCTAGAATCCTTCGGATCGGTTATATAAATGCTTGTCGTTTGGTTTAAGATTGAATGCTTGCATGCTTAAACTGCTTACAGTTTTCCTTAACATGTCATCCATATGCCATGAAACGAATCTAGGATTCAACTAGAAAGATCACCATATAACTGTGTGCATTCACTATTTTACTTAGTGTCGGCTTAGACGAGTGGGTTATCCCGCTCACCAGTACGGTTGTGTATTGACCCACGTTTGTGGGCAATATTTCAGGTACACAGGCGTAGTGGCGCTGCTTGGATATACGGGACAAGATGTATGAACTGTAAGTACCTTTGTGGGCTAGAGAAAGAGCAAGAGTTATTTCATCGTCTCCGTGGTATCGCCTTTGTGGCGTGGCCTTCAGGGCATTCCATTTGGACCCTATCGTGAGCTTCGCTGCGTATACTCTGATTGTGTGCTTGGTATACAAATTGGCTTCTGCTGTAACTTGGTGGTTTCGATGATAACTTTCGTGTTTAATAACATCGCCTTGTATGAGCGCAACTCTAGGCTCATACGGCATCACGTCCCGAAGAGAACGATTGTCCCGCGGGAGAGCTAAACGTGGTGATTTCACGTTCAGCGGGGACTATTGGCCTTGCGGGAGTTTGGGGCGTGACAAATTGGTATCAAAGCGCCCGGTTTATTTCTTCGGACTTGGTCCTTCGCTTCATCACAAACTCAAAAATCGCTTCCGCGTGTCGTTTAGCTCTTGACTCTACTCGGTGCCGCATCGGATGTTTCATGCAATAAGTCTATTTATTGCTAGTTGTGGCTGCATATTATTCTAGGTTGTGTTGGTTTGGTTGGTTTTCGTAGGATCGCTTAGCCTCGTTAGGCGTTGTTGCATTCGTGCAGCAAGTTGGTTAGCGTTGTTGCATTTGTGCAACAAGTGTGGGCTTTCGTTTGGTTGGGTTGGCTTATCGTTCGGAGGGTTTCTGATTGCTTCAATGGATCAGTTGGTTGGCTAACGAGATTTGGTTATGCGGTATATTTTGAGTAGAAACATTCGATGGGAATGGATCCTTGCACGAGTTGCTCGTCTAGCGATTGTGTTGGGAATAAGTTGGAATTTTGGTTGTGGCGCATCGGTTGGGCAAGTTTGAGTTTGGCTCGAGGATATCAGGATAAGTTGGAACGAGTTGCTCGTACAACAAAAGTATGAAACCGTTGGGTATTGGGTTGGACTATTTGGAAGACAATCATTGCACGATTGTTCGTGATGAGAAAGTATCAGACGATGGGAATAGTTGGATAATTCAAGCGTTGCCTGAGTTTTGTGTCAAACTCGAATTGGGAAAGGCATGTTCACGCATGATGGATGGTTCGAACGAATCTTGGATTCGTGAAAGGAAACGTAATGTGAGTAGCGACCTGATTCGGAGTGGTATATGGGATACCACATTTTGAGCGAGGCATTGGAAACATTTTGGTTGGACATCAATAGGAAATTGCCTGAACGGACTCGGATAATGGGAATACAAGTTGGTTGGTGCATATCGGCTAAGTTGGAAAGAATGAAAATGGAGCAAGCGAATATTGAGTTATGATTCGTCAGAATCACCTTGGAATAGTCGGTTTGGGATAGACGTTGGTTGACGCAGATTTTGCACGAGGGCAACTATATTTCCAAGTGGTATATAGTGCAATAGAATTTGACTCGGGTATCCTTCGATACATTAGACTTGAGAACTCAAGAACGGACTCGTGCAAAATGGAAGTATCGTTGGGCTTAAGAGATGGACGGAATCAAAACGAACATTTGGGTTACGCTTGAGCAAAGCGATGGGATTATCGGAAGGATAGCGAGCACGGACTACGATTTTGAGCAACACATTTGAGCTGTTAGTCGAGCAATGAAACACGATTTGGTTTGAGGGACAATGCGATGGATTCACACAAACTTGAAGGATTTTGGATATTGTTGCTCGAGAAGTTGAATCAGGTTTAGCGTAAATAAAATTTTGGGCAAGATGGTGCAACGATGGTAGACGGATTCTCTGGAAAGACGTGGACGGATTATGGCAACAACGGAGGGCAAGAATATGACGGATTGACTTTTGAAGATAGCTAAATGTGAGAGCAACGTCGGTACAAATTACTGTGTTGCTCGAGTGAGTTGGACTTGCATTGTGGGATGTGGCAACCGAATGTGAATTTGAGCAAGTCCCGAGTTTCGAGAATCATTAAAATCGATAGTGCGAGAATCGAACATGCAATTCGAAAATGTGATGGATTCAGGACAGAACGACGGATTGATGGAAGACAGTTTCAACGAGCGCGGTTCTCGGATTCGGAAACTTCGCTCGGGTGAATGGTTGGATTTTGACTCGAATTTGCAGATGAGTTATAGCATGGTTTATAGTAACTGTCCATCATGATGATTATAATTATCGTACGTAGCTTCGGAACAGCTGACCCTAGCGTCTTGTCCGTCGAATCAGAGAATGAATATGGTAGACCCATAGAACGACCCTTGAGGCGGCGTATTTGGGAATGCGTCGAGGGCAGATGTGAGCAACGAGATTTGGCTTATTGACTAAGTGTTGGATTTGAGAGACCCTTGGGATAGTCTTCAGCTGAAGATGCAGCCGAAAGATCGAAGCGATGGTGGAAGGTAGTGTAGCGCCCCGTTCTCCCGCAGCGGAGAGCGCGGCTAAGAAACACAAGACGGTATCGTTCGATCGGGATAGATTGAATTAAGAACTCGTCCTCGTTATGGATTTGTTTCTTCGGAATCGATTCCCATATTCAGTGGACTGCGCCCCAAGGATCGGCTTAGCGGCAGAGTCAGGAGGGACCTCTCCGCTGCTATCTTTTAGTTGCCTCGGTTTTCGATGTCGCTTGTTGCTTTCGTGCTTTGAGTTGGTTTTGGGATTTGCTTGTTTTCCTTGAACGGTTTCGATGGTTTTCATTATTTTCGTTCATTGACTTGCACTTCTATTCCGAGACTTGGAAAGAGAGGAAGAAGGATTAATCGAGCTGTTCGTGTGCAGGTGAACGAGCAGTAGGTGGCTTGCGAGCGGAGTCGTGAAGCGCCTCTTTCCTTCTTCTTTCCAAAATCTAAGTGAGTGGCTACCAACCCGATTAGCTAGCCCTGCTTCCAAGCTTCACTCCTTTGCCCCGATCAAACGATACCAAGTAATAATAAAAGAAACCAAGATAAAAGAGAATAGACTTGGTTATATGCTTGTCAATAAACTTCACGAACGGATACTTAAATGCATGCTTGTTCGCTTGGGAAAAATCATTGCTTGTCTTGTACATTGCTTGTCTTGTCTTGTACATTGCTTGTCTTGTACTCTTGTCGTCTCAAAAGCATGAACTGTTAACTAAGTAAACATATTGTTCGATCACGGACAACTTGTGCACAAGGTCATTGGTTCCTGCGGACGGTCGCTGGGGCATTGGCACCGATCCGGTCCGGACGGAATCCCTATTGTATAGTCCATTGTGCTGGACGGAGTGGTATGTAGCGCTCCTTGTTCATTCGCTGCATACCATTCCCGCCAGTGACTATTGTCCATTGTGGCATCACGCCAAGTGATCTCTTGTATATTTAAACCTGTTGCATACTAACTTGTGTCTCCGTGGCAGGGAAGGCATGGTAAGTATTGTGCAGGTAATTCAGACGGTCAGGTAAAATCCACCGAACGGTGGCACGTTCATTTCAGTAAATTATGTATGCTGCTTACTTGTAAATGAACTAAGACAAGATAGAAACCCATAAATATGCATGCTTCATTAAAACAACGTGTTGATTGGTATAGTCAGGCTAGCTCGCCTTCACCAGCATGTTTCGATATGCTGACCCTCGTTGAAATAGGTTTTCCGCACTAAGGCGAACCGAGCGAGGAGCCGAAGTCGTCTTCCCGATCCAGTCCAGCTGTTGGCGCATCTTTACCGCGCCCCCGAAGCATTTTGGAGTCAGGAGCCTGCAACTCTTCATACACAAAATGCAGCTCCGTGGCAAAGCCGTCCTCCAGCCTGGAGGTCTATACGTTTTGAAGTTATAAATGGATGTAATGTACAGGACTGCTATCTCATTTTGAGTCAACCCTTTTGTAAGCCGTTCGGCATATTAGCTAACTCGTTCAAGAGTTTGTAATAGATGTTCATTATCAATAAAGAGAACTTTTCTATGTTTCAAATCTGTGTTTCAATTTATCTGCGTACTCTGAATATGTGCTTGCTATGCAAATCATTAAAGCCTTGTGCGGGCGCAACCCCAGGCCCGCACGACGGTCGCGACTCGGGGGACGCCTCGGGGCGTGACATAGTGGTATCATAGCACAGATTCAAAGTTTCTTAGACTTCGTGCTGGAAAAGTTCCTTTAACGATCAATTCCTGTGCGAACTCTTGAACTCGCTAGACCAAAATGAGATACGTTCATGCAATAAGTCCATAATACATTATGATCCTAATGTAATTTACCTTCTTTTGAAGGAATGGCTCCAGCGCAATCTGCAGCGCAAACTCCGGACGAAACGCAAGGCCAAGAAAGTAGTTCGGATACTTCGGGAAGTTCAAAGAGCCAGCGAGCCGTGCCAAGCATCGATCTCGTCCAACGAATGTTGCAGATGTTGGAGGCAAACCAACAAAGGGACGAGGCTCGCTATGAACGGGCCGAGAAGCGAGCGGAAGAGAGTCAGCTCAAGTTTTAAGACAATATAGAAGCACGATTCTCAGTCCAACAGAAGCAGGTATATACCCTGCAGCAGATCGTTCAGACTTTGGCATCCAACCAGTCCGCGGCAACGCCAGCGACTCTGGTGGAGCAGCCCGTACTTGAAGTAGAGACACCGCAAATTCCAAGAGCGAGGGACGTGACTGCCTTCGACTTTGGCCACTTCAAGAAAGTCTGCAACACCCCATTCAACGGGACTGAGGACCCAGTCGTATCTCTAGATTGGTTGGCCGAACTTGAAGATCACTTCGCTCTGCTAGAGGTCCCCGAAGAAAAGTGCGTCGCCTGCGCACAATTACAGCTTCGCCTCAACGCGCACGATTGGTGGGACGTGCATTGACGATCTCTCCAATTTGATCACGGAGAGGAGGCGATATCGTGGACGACTTTTTGTGCCGCGTTCGAAGAGGAGTATGTACCTCCTCCAGTCCAACGCCAGATGGAGAACGAGTTCGTGCAGGTGCGACAAGGCAGCATGACAGTTAAAGAGTACTCCGCCGAGTTCAACCGACTCTCCAAATTCGCTAAGGCCTATTTACCTGATGCAGCGAGTCGAGCTAGAAGGTTTGAAGGTGGACTACGCCCTGTCATCCATTCGCACGTAGCCGTTCCTCAGTATCGGACAATGCGTGAAGTCATGAATCACGCCCTGTCGCTCGAACCACACTATCCTCACGTTCCTGCCGGCGCCGTGCATACATCCAGTCACAAACGCCAAAGCGACGAGAGAGGAAATACTGCTTCAAAGCGCCCTAACAACGGAGGGCACAAAAGAGGGAAACCAGGGCAGTTATGTTATTTCTGTAATAGGTCGGGGCATACGAAGGATAATTGTCGCCTGAAACTTGGTTTATGCCTAGCCTGTGGCGGATCAGACCATTCTGTTCATGATTGTTCCTTGAGTCATGATCGCCGTCCCCGACCGAATAATCCTTAACGGTAGGTCCTATCCTAAGTTTCGGGATGAAACTTCCAATTAGTTGGGTAGGATGTAGCGCCCCGTTCTCCCGCAGTGGAGAGCGCGGCTAAGAAACACAAGACGGTATCGTTCGATCGGGATAGATTGAATTAAGAACTCGTCCTCGTTATGGATTTGTTTCTTCGGAATCGATTCCCATATTCAGTGGACTGCGCCCCAAGGATCGGCTTAGCGGCAGAGTCAGGAGGGACCTCTCCGCTGCTATCTTTTATTGCCTCAGTTTTCGATGTCGCTTGTTGCTTTCGTGCTTTGAGTTGGTTTTGGGATTTGCTTGTTTTCCTTGAACGGTTTCGATGGTTTTCATTGTTTTCGTTCATTGACTTGCACTTCTATTCCGAGACTTGGAAAGAGAGAAAGAAGGATTAATCGAGCTGTTCGTGTGCAGGTAAACGAGCAGTAGGTGGCTTGCGAGCGGAGTCGTGAAGCGCCTCTTTCCTTCTTCTTTCCAAAATCTAAGTGAGTGGCTACCAACCCGATTAGCTAGCCCTGCTTCCAAGCTTCACTCCTTTGCCCCGATCAAACGATACCAAGTAATAATAAAAGAAACCAAGATAAAAGAGAATAGACTTGGTTATATGCTTGTCAATAAACTTCACGAACGGATACTTAAATGCATGCTTGTTCGCTTGGGAAAAATCATTGCTTGTCTTGTACATTGCTTGTCTTGTCTTGTACATTGCTTGTCTTGTACTCTTGTCGCCTCAAAAGCATGAACTGTTAACTAAGTAAACATATTGTTCGATCACGGACAACTTGTGCACAAGGTCATTGGTTCCTGCGGACGGTCGCTGGGGCACTGGCACCGATCCGGTCCGGACGGAATCCCTATTGTATAGTCCATTGTGCTGGACGGAGTGGCATGTAGCGCTCCTTGTTCATTCGCTGCATACCATTCCCGCCAGTGACTATTGTCCATTGTGGCATCACGCCAAGTGATCTCTTGTATATTTAAACCTGTTGCATACTAATTTGTGTCTCCGTGGCAGGGAAGGCATGGTAAGTATTGTGCAGGTAATTCAGACGGTCAGGTAAAATCCACCGAACGGTGGCACGTTCATTTCAGTAAATTCTGTATGCTGCTTACTTGTAAATGAACTAAGACAAGATAGAAACCCACAAATATGCATGCTTCATTAAAACAATGTGTTGATTGGTATAGTCAGGCTAGCTCGCCTTCACCAGCATGTTTTGATATGCTGACCCTCGTTGAAACAGGTTCTCCGTACTAAGGCGAACCGAGCGAGGAGCCAAAGTCGTCTTCCCGATCCAGTCTAGCTGTTGGCGCATCTTTACCGCGCCCCCAAAGCATTTTGGAGTCAGGAGCCTGCAACTCTTCATACACAAAATGCAGCTCCGTGGCAAAGCCGTCCTCCAGCCTGGAGGTCTATACGTTTTGAAGTTATAAAGGGATGTAATGTACAGGACTGCTATCTCATTTTGAGTCAACCCTTTTGTAAGCCGTTCGGCATATTAGCTAACTCGTTCAAGAGTTTGTAATAGATGTTCATTATCAATAAAGAGAACTTTTCTATGTTTCAAATCTGTGTTTCAATTTATCTGCGTACTCTGAATATGTGCTTGCTATGCAAATCATTAAAGCCTTGTGCGGGCGCAACCCTAGGCCCGCACGGCGGTTGTGACTCGGGGGACGCCTCGGGGCGTGACAGGTAGCCTAGTCAACTGATGAGATTCAGAGTCGCAGATTTTTATCTCGATGGCATCGCCTCTGACTCATCGTGCCCTGGAAGGGAATAGCATTCATATGAATGGACGACTGTGGCGGCTCATTCAGATCAAATCCTTGCGAATACTGTAAGGGACATACGTGCTTCAGATTTACAAGATGTCTCAAAACTTATTCTGGGAAGCGTGCTCGTTCGGAAGACAAAAGTGATATTCTATGCTTCGAGGCAGTGGAAGCAGCGCGAAGAACTATTCCATGCGCAACCTAAGAATTATGGCGAGTGTGTCCACGTTGAAATCGTGGCGACACAATCCCTTTGGCGTGGCGGCGAGATCTTCATGGATCATACGAACCTCAATATAGATGTTCACCCTGTGAGATATTAAGATGGCAGGAAAATGTGTTGGACTGAGCTGATCTAAGCAAAGTTGATATTTGGGTAAGTCGCATAGCTGGGGTAGATCAGTTGAGATTATTGTTCGGTGCATATGATATATTTGGAGATGTTGCTAAACTGATTTCAGAAATAGTGGGATGGATTAAGTTGGAACACGAACTCATTGAGTCGGTGGGAAAAATCTGCATAATTGAGGATAGTGCTTAATCGGATATGTTGGAATGGAAATCGTGATTTGGTTCAATTGGGAGCAAAGCAAATGGATGCCTCGAACATAAAGATACCCTTGTAACTTGTTCAAATTTACTATCGCAAGGCTCGGCTGAAATGCATGTATTTTAGGGACGCCTTAAATATATGTACGATCCAAAACTAAGCGATACGAGAAATTCGTGTTGAGCTGCAAGGAGGATGTGGGAATTCGTAAAATTGATTCGAGCGTTCAGCAGAACGAGATGCAGAGTCAGAATCGTGAATATGTGAGTTGCTTAGAGCAGATCCATGGAATTGGATTATGGCATACTAGTAAGGAATGAGTACCAGCACGGTTCGTGGACGAACCTGATTCTAAGTGGTATATTATGTAACGCCCCGCAACCGCTCGGAGTGTTACGCTGAGTCAGACTGAGTGAATCAAATGCTGGTTACATTTGAAATATCGAATTTCGGGATGAAGGATTAATCGAGTTGGTTTTAATGTGCAGATGGCTAGCGGGTTCGATGGAAATCAGGTGTTCGTTCCGAACACTACTGAATAACTGGATGGAAGCGATAATGCCGTCTTCCTTAATCCGATCGGTCGGATGATTTGGAGAGCACGGCCTGCTCGCACGGTCATACCAGTTGAGTAGATCGCGCTTGCATCGGACCACGGGTTCAAGGGATTGGCCGTATCGGCAGGACAGGATGCCTAACGGATTCAATCATTGTGAGTGGGCTCTTTCCCTTCTCCTCTACTCCTTCATGCCTAATAATATGGAAAACACGTAAAAGGCTTGAATACTTGGGCTGAAACTCGGGAAACACTACACTGAGGCGTGCATAGAGTGCGCGTCGTTGGCTTGGTAGAATTGTGGCTTGAAATGGTTTACGTGTTGGATAGTTGGATGCGATAGTCGGATTATACATTTGAGGCGGTCGGTTGGATACTTGGGATTATGCTTGGACGGTTGGAAATATACGAGTTGGAATGATACTTTGAGGCAAATGGGAATATGGGAATATCGGGAATTCGGGCGAGCGAGCGTGCATCCGTGCACGAGTATCACTGGATCACTTTGTCTTGCAAAGCAAGCAGTTGTGGTTCAAAACCGAACAACTGCATCGGCGAGGGTATTATGCCACTGTTGGGGCATTGTGCCATGGGATTATTCGGAGTGTGGGGTCTTGCACCCAATGTGAAACACTGTGTTGGGAAGCGACAATGTGAAGTGTGGGCATAACTTGGGCACAACTTGAGAGATTGTGCATATGGGTATTTTGGTGCCTTGGGATATATATATATTGAGGTCGAGATTTGGAATCCTTGGAGATATATTGGAAGAATGGTTATGGATGCTTTGGTTGGATATTCGGTTGGAACGAGGCTAGGATCGCTTGGTGGGGCGAGAATGTCCGATCCTCTCGTCATACCTACTTTCTGTATGTCACGGACAACCTGTGTACACAGGGTTTGACATTTCCTCGAAACGGCTTCCTGGGGCACTGGGACCGTATCGATCCGGAGAGAAATATTGATTTGTGCTAGTCACGATGCATTGCGGGACCTCCAGCGGGGCTTGCTACCCGGGCTGATAGGGCGCGCCGTTAATGCTTGGGTTTTGTCCTTTATGGCTTTGCCAGTGACTTCATATAGATAAGGTGTTGGCTTGCTTTTCTTTCATTTGTTTGGCTTTCGTGTAGGCGCGGCCACCTTGCCTCGGCAAGAGTGTGCACTCGAGTTTGGGATATAAACTTTGGTTGAGGATGGATATTTGAGGCTTGGGAATGGTTCGTTATGTTATCATGCGAACGATGGCATTGAGTAAGACGGGTTGCATGCTAGAATCCTTTGGGTCGGTTATATAATTGCTTGTCGTTTGGTTTGAGATTGAATGCTTGCATGCTTAAACTGCTTACAGTTTTCCTTAACATGTCATCCATATGCCATGAAACGAATCTAGGATTCAACTAGAAAGATCACCATATAACTGTGTGCATTCACTATTTTACTTAGTGTCGGCTTAGACGAGTGGGTTATCCCGCTCACCAGTACGGTTGTGTACTGACCCACGTTTGTGGGCAATATTTCAGGTACACAGGCGTAGTGGCGCTGCTTGGATATACGGGACAAGATGTATGAACTGTAAGTACCTTTGTGGGCTAGAGAAAGAGCAAGAGTTATTTCATCGTCTCCGTGGTATCGCCTTTGTGGCGTGGCCTTCGGGGCATTCCATTTGGACCCTATCGTGAGCTTTGCTGCGTATACTCTGATTGTGTGCTTGGTACACAAATTGGCTTCCGCTGTAACTTGGTAGTTTCGATGATAACTTTCGTGTTTAATAACATCGCCTTGTATGAGCGCAACTCCAGGCTCATACGGCATCACGTCCCGAAGAGAACGATTGTCCCGCGGGAGAGCTAAACGTGGTGATTTCACGTTCAGCGGAGACTATTGGCCTTGCGGGAGTTTGATGCGTGACACCGTCTGCATGCTTGCTTCGGTTCTATCTTTCAGCCTTCGGAATCTGGCATCATTAGGCAAAGCTTCTTTGATTCTCTCCACCAGCGATGACTTAACTTCGAGGTTAGCCAGCAAACCATTTTATCTAGGTAAAACAACCTCTATCTGAAGATCTTGCAAGTCTTGTAATAGCTGAGGCTGCTCCATTAAGAAATAAGCCGAGGGTTTTTTGCTGAGGGCGTCGGCTACAATATTTGCTTTTCCCGGGTGGTACTGCAGATCTATGTCAAAGTCCACCATCAACTCAAGCCAACGCCTTTGCCTCATGTTGAGCTCCTTCTGAGTATATACATACTTCAAGCTCTTATGATCAGTGAATATTTCGACCTTCTCTCCATACAGATAATGCCTCCAGATTTTCAGTGCAAAAATCACTGCAGCTAGCTCCAGGTCGTGCGTTGGGTAGTTCTTCTCGTGGACCTTCAACTGCCTCGATGCATAAGCGATAACCTTGCCATGTTGCATCAAGACACAACCTAGTCCACTACCGGACGCATCACTATAAACAACAAAACCTCCTGACCCTGAGGGAAGAGTCAAGACTGGTGCTGTTGTTAGACGCCTTTTTAATTCTTCAAAGGCATTCTGGCATTCTTCCGTCCATATGAACTCCTGATCCTTCCGTGTCAGCTTAGTCATCGGCTCTGCGATCCTTGAAAAATTTTCTACGAACCGCCGGTAATACCCAGCAAGTCCAAGAAAACTTCTCACTTCCGCAACAGAGGTAGGGGTAGGCCAGGTTTCTATAGCAGTGACCTTCTCTGGGTCCACAGACAGTCCTTCACCCGAGATAATATGTCCTAAGAATGACACCTTGTCCATACAGAACTCATATTTGCTGAGTTTGGCATACAGCTTCTCCCTTCTCAAAGTTTCTAGCACAATTCTGAGGTGTTCCTCGTGCTCTTCGTGGTCCTTGGAGTAGACTAGAATATCATCAATGAATACCACCACGAACTTATCCAAGTACTGATAGAAAACTCCGTTCATCAAACTCATAAATACGGCGGGTGCATTGGTTAAACCAAACGACATTACTAGAAACTCATAATGTCCATACTTAGTCCTGAAGGCCGTCTTTGGGATATCTTCCTTCTTCACCCTAATCTGGTGATAATAGGATCTAAGGTCAATCTTTGAGAATACCCTAGCACCACTCAATTGGTCAAACAAGTCATCAATGCGTGGTAAGGGGTACCGGTTCTTAACAGTTACAGCATTAAGGGCTCTGTAATCAATGCACAACCGTACAGTTCCGTCCTTCTTTGGTACAAAAAGTATAGGTGCTCCCCAAGGTGAAATACTGGGCCGGATAAATCCTTTCTCCAGAAGGTCGTCAACTTGTGCTTTCAACTCCACTACCTCCTTAGGTGCTAGCCGATATACTGATGAAGTGATAGGTTCGGCTCCTGGAGTTAGGTCTATTGTGAATTCTATCTCCCGTTCAGGCGGTAAACCTGAAAGGTCGTCGGGAAATACATCCACAAATTCTGATATGACTCTTGGGTAACCTGAATCCTCTTCTACAGTTAATACCCTAAGAGTTGGCTAGACCCCTTGTTCTACAGTTCCTCGAAGAAATTCAAACTCAGGATGGCTAGGGGGTCTAAATATCACTTTTCCAAGCCGACAATCCAGTGTCGCATGGTACTGACTTAACCAGTCCATACCAAGTACAACATCGTAATCAGGCATAGAAAAGATCAGGAATTGGGCTCGCATCTCTCAGCCACAGACTACTACCGAACATGATCTATAGATATCACTAACCGGGATAATTTTACCTCCCGTTAGAATTCTCTTCATCTTCTAGAGAGATGCGGTAGCTACTCTATGTATGGCTACGAAGCTAGCAGCAATAAATGAATGCGAGGCTCCAGAATCAAATAAAGCTACAGCAGGAATTGAAGCTACTAATATGGTACCTGCTA
The DNA here is from genome assembly GCA_036927795.1 of Iris macrosiphon. NCBI lineage: Eukaryota > Viridiplantae > Streptophyta > Magnoliopsida > Asparagales > Iridaceae > Iris > Iris macrosiphon. Next base: position 4,462,528 of record JAYESA010000011.1, read on the forward strand.
TCACTTCGCCTGCAGTAGCTTCCTCAGTGACTGCTAGTGCATATGCCTGACCTCGTCCCTGAGCGGGACCCCTTTGCTGACGAGCTTGCTGGAACATTGCTGCCTGAGGTGGTAGTGGTGGCTTGGCTCCTCCAGGCCCTGTCTGTGTTGCTCCCCCAGCTGGCAGAGCTGCAGGTGGAGCTGGTCGATTCGGAACTCCCTCTCGAAGTTTCGAGCAGTCCTTTGAGAAGTGTTGTCCAGATCCGCAAACCAGGCAGAGTTCCAGCTTGCGTCTACATTCTCTTTCAATATGTCCTACTTTGCCGCAGTAATGGCAAGTAGATAGGTTCTTAGTTGCTGCTCTTGGAGGCGGGCTCTTCTGGGGCCGTTTAGCAGATTCTTCTGGTGATGACTTGGACGGTGCTGAGGAGAATGGACGTTTCAGGCTTGATTCCCTCCGAGTAACGTGCTCCATCCGACGTGCTGCAGCTAGGACGTCGGAGTAAGAGGTGGGCGCGACCGATCCGATTAACTTCTGAAGCTCGAACCTGAGTCCATCAAAGAACTTCTCCGCCTTCTCTTCTTCGGTAGGAATTAGGGAAGGGGCGAAGCGGCTCAGGCGAATGAATTCGGCGTTATATTCCTCCACCGTCATGTTGCCCTGGATCAGGCGGTTGAATCTGTCTCGGAGTTCTGACCGAGCCACAACAGGGATGTACATTTTCTGGAAGAGTCTGGAGAACTCCTCCCAGGTGACCTGATCATGTCCGAGCCTTCTTTCTTCGGACAGCCACCAATGATGCGCGTTGTTCGTCAGTTACATCCCGACGGCAGTCATCCATTTGTCCCTTGGAAGTTCAGCGGCCTCCAACTGATGCTGTGTGTTCGTAAGCCATTCATGAACTTCAGTTGGTCCTTCCTTGCCCGAGAAGGTACGGGGTTTGAGTTGACGAAAATCTGTGATAGATCCCGTCGCTGGCCGCCTATTTGGTGGGTTTGCATGTTCCAATGCTGCGACTAGGCTGTTCCTTAGGTTCTCGGCTTCTCTACGTTGGGCCTCCTGTTGGGTCTGCTGTTGGGCCTGCATCATGGCATAGAACATCTAGAATATTTGCTGCCCGTCCATTGCCTGCCCCGGGGGAAAGACAGGCATCGTAGGAGGGAACTGGGGAGGAGGCGGGATGTCATCACGCCTGAACCTAGAACTTGGCTGGCCAGTTTGATTGTTCTGAGAGGATTGTCCTCTGGTATCTGGCGTCGTTCCAGCTTCACAGGTAACCACCGCTTCAGGCGGTGTACCCAAGGGGGTTTCGTCACCACTTCTGGGATTCATTACTCTGCATCAAAAGGAAACAATGAGAACGCACAGAGGAATCAAAACAGGATACAATTCACGCAATTAAATTGAATTCGACATAGAGTCCAAAAATGATTCAATCAATGGATGAGATCCTATAACTTATCCTATCTTATTGCAGGCCTGTTCGGTTCCTAAGTTGAAACCGAATAATTTAGTTTGGACCTGCATGGGCCACCACAAAAACTATGTCACGTTCCAGTCCCACAATGCCGAGGGACTGGAGATGCGTGGCAATGGCCAGCAGCACGCACCGATGGATAACCCAATTTAATGGAACCATCAGGGCGTACTTAAGCTGTAAATAAGGTCTACTATAACAAGTCACACTAATCTCATCCATAAAGATAAAGAAATCAACTGCATAATGAAATGGAAATAAGTAGCAACAACAAGTCACAACAAGTCAGTCGGAGAAACAATCCGACTTATGTCTGAATACACTGGCTCAATAGGCCAGGAACAAAAGAGATAAACATGAAATAAATACTGAGTACAGGAACAGGTACTCAGGAGAAGTCTTCAGCAGTCACCTCGTCTTCAGGGTTCAGTTCTGCTCCAGCAATAGCTTCAGCTCCGGTCCCGTATACCTCGGGATACTGCTCCTCAGCTAAACCTGGGGACATCATCCAAATCCAGGTCCTCAGTGGACATAGCAAGGCACAAGATAAAATAAGCCAAATAAATGCAGTACAAATAAATAAATGAACAGCAGGGTAAACTATGTAACCATCTATGTGATATGCAAATGAGAGCAACACTAGTACTCAGGCTGAGACCGCTACAAGCTCTGTGTCGGGGAGCCGGTAGCAGTAATAACACGTAAAGGGTCTAGCTCTGCTGGAGAGTCTACAACCTCACAATAATAGTAGATATATATATAGAACAGCCTGTAGCCTGTGTGTCTCTCTCCACCCAATGTAATCACGCAAACCATGACCATAATGTCTCATGTCCATGTCAGCGGGATCATAGCTAATGCAACAAGTCATACTGTCTATAAATAAAATAACTCTGTCAAGTCCTGTATCCTATACAGAATCACCATGAATATCTCAGGAAGATTCTGTCCATGCATAGTGTCAAGTGTCCTGGGTTGTAGGTACTTGATATGTCAAGTACAAGAGTAAAGGGTATCGTATATCCATCTCAAAATGACGAACCCAACACCGCGTACAGTGTTGGCACCCGACTATGATCGGACACTAGGTACGTCATACGTTTCCTAGGTTAAGCAGTTTAAACAAGTTTATATGAATTTACACAAGACATCCAGCAAAATATTATTACAGGAAATATGAAGATAAAGACTGCAAGTTTGGCAATGTGCACTTGCCTGATGTTTGGATTCCACTAAGGTCCTGTTTTCGGAAATTTCCAGAGATGTCTCCGAAAGCTAAAATAAACATTACCATCATGCTCAGAAGGTGTCAAATAGCTAGGAATGCCTGTCCTTGAGTCCAATTTGGAGACAAGGGCAAAAACGATAATTTCGGGCCAAAACGGGGTCCGCCGGTGGGCCCGCTTTGCACCGAAAAACATGTCAGGGTCAACGGTCTCAAAATTCACCAAACTTAGTGTCAACAGGTCGGGAACGCTGATACAAACCCAACGGAACTTTCAGATTTGAATTCCGATGAGCCGATCACGAAATCGTCCGTCGAGTAGGGCCTGTGGGGCCCACGACACGCGATTTCGTTAACGTTCTCAGAATCGAACCAAACTTGACCCACAGGACCAGCGTATCACTACGAGTTCGATGGCGCAAGTTTCGTCTCGATCCGACGTGTGTGCACGAAGTTAGGGTGAATTGCAGAAAAGTCGGATACGGGACGATGTCCGCGGATACGCGTTGATTCCGGTGTGCACGCACACCCGAATCAGCTTCCGCGAAATCCCACACGTCCGTATCGACGGCGCGCACGTATCTGTGAAGACCGCACGCGACCAAGTCATCCCGTTTGGCGGGGCGTACTCAGTTCCGGGGTGAAACAGGGTCTGGTTTTTCCTATTTTTGGATCGCGGTGTGCGATCACCACAGGACGCGATGCCCCGAGCGGTTTGTCTGGGCACCGAGAGGGTCATACAGGCTTCGCAACGCAATTTACGAAATCGAAATCGGAGATACAGGGTGCAAGATACGAGTACCTGAACTGGCCCTTCGAAATTGGAGTTTTTCGTGTCTGACACGCGTTCTGGACACTGTGTCAGCCGTGTCCACTGTGTCCGCGTGTCCGCGTGTCCGGCCTAGGGCTGAGGGCCGTCGAAGCTGCGGGACTGGCCGACGGTCGGCGAGGCGTCGCCGGGGCTCGGGTGAGGGCGGTGCCGGCAGGGGGATCCGGCTGCTAGGGTTCCGGCGGGGGGGGGGGGGGGGGGGTTGGCTAGGGGAGGTGGAAGTGAGGGCGGAGGAGAAGAAGAGTGGGGGTTTTATAGTACTCGGGCGGGCGGTCGTGGCCGGGTGAGACGGGGCCGATGGGGACGTGGCCCGCTCCGGCGGAGGCGGCGCGAAACCAGGGCGGTGGCGCGGAGGAATCAGTCACCGGACGAATCGGGGGAGAAAGGCTGGGGGACCGGGTCGGGTCGGTGCGGGTTCCGGGTTGGGCGGACCCGCCCGACCCGCTAGGGTGTCTGGGCTGGTTGCTAGGCTCGGCCCACTGGGCCGGGCCCAAAAACAAAATAATAAAAAAATAAAAATAATAATAATAATAATAATAATAATAAAAACAATTAATTAATTACCTTAAATAGTTTTTAGGCATTTAAAAAAATAGGTCTGAGGCCCAATAAAATCCAGAAAAATTACCCTAAGTCCGGTTTTCTATTTTACACCATAAAATCATATTTTTATTACATTTTAATATTAGTTATTAGCAATTAAAAAATTTATACAATCACCACAGCACTTATGTAAATTCCTGAAAATTGCAGAAAAATCCCCAAAGATTGATTTTAAAAAATCTGAAAATTTTAGGGTGTTTACAGTTGTAAACTTTCGAGCTGCGTTGTAGTCACTCGAAGGGACCTGAATAAAATTTACCTTCTTAAAAAAAAAAAAGAAAAAAAGAAAAAAAATATATACACACACAGAGTCAGAGCCCAATCCAATACTAGGTCCAAGAAAAAGGGCCCAACCAATGCGAGGGCTTGTCCTCCTATTCCCCATTTATATTCTGCAAGAAGTAATCGATCAAGTTCTTTCCCCTTCTCCCTCCATCAATCCATAGACAAAAGAAAGTAATGGCGGAAGTGGCGGAAGTGACGGAGGTGAACCAGCAGAATCAGCAGCAGCAGGAGGAGGAGAAGCCATCGGCTCCCCACAAGCTGGAGAGGAAGTGGACCTTCTGGTTCGACAAGCCGAAGCAGCAGGGGGCCGCGTGGGGGACCTCCCTCCGCAAGGCCCACACCTTCGACACCGTCGAAGAGTTCTGGTGGTAACAGTCCCAAACTCTTAACCCTAGTTTTTCCTCTAGAATTCTTGAATTGGCAGATCCGGAAGTACCGAAACCCTAATATTTTGGGGGAATAAAAATTGATTCTTGCCGCAGCCTGTACGATCAGATATTCCGGCCGAGCAAGCTGCCGGCGAACGCGGACTTCCACTGCTTCAAGAGCGGGATCGAGCCCAAGTGGGAGGACCCCGAGTGCACCAACGGGGGGAAGTGGTCCATCACCAGCTCCAGAAAGGCCAGCCTCGACACCATGTGGCTCGAGACGGTGAAACCCCGAATCCGGGCCCTAATTTTCTATCTAAATATTTGATATCGTATGCATACTCCTATAAAAATTTCTAATTGCATTCACGCTCTAAAAAAGTATCTTTTTTGCATAGGAACCAAGAAGAAAATGACTGAGATTTGAATTTATAGTCAAAAGATTGTTATTTTCAAACAAATATTGTTTTTGTTGATATCTAGATAAACTTAATAATCTTAATGCTTGATAAACATAACAGAAGTTCCCAACTGCTAGCAATGGGGGTACTTATTCACAAAGGAGTAAATTTTTAAGGGTATTTATGCAATTAGAAGTTGTGTAGGGGTATACATGGAGCAATGAAAATTTTAGAAGTTTTAAAGGTTCCTTTTTTGCATCTGCAACATATTTGGTAATGTATGCAGTGTTTAAAGACGGCGACGAAAAGCAGAGATGTGATCTTTCACCTCCTAATCCAGAGGCAGACGATGTATTTTCTCTAGACGACGTCTAGGAGAGAAAGATGCTAAAGACGAGATTAGGCAAATGGGTAATTAGGCGAGCCTAGGCAGGCGTCTTGGTCTTGATGTGTTGGGTGTGTTATGCAACTTTTTTGGACTTTGTTTGAATTTTGTTTAAAAAGTTTTATGGACTTGTTTGGTTTTGTTGGGTTTTAAATTTGCATGCTTAAGTTTTAAAGGTCTAAATAGCCTTTTTTTTAGTTTTAACAGCATAAATTACTAACTAAATAGACAAAAAGAAGAAGAAAGAAGAGATGCGATTGTTTAGGATGGAGATTTCATTTTCGATGATGATATTGATGATCATGTTCATGATGACCTCTTAGACTTGGACGATGAAGATGAACGATTGATGATCGAGTAGGACGAAGAAGAATATGTTAAGTCATTTAGGAATGTGAAACATTGACTCACTGATTATCTTATGTTTTTTTTCTTTCTATTTGAACAATTTGTCTTATGTCATAATGACGTGTGAAATTATTGTTTTTAAACTTTATGTTGTGTTTCATAGACTATTTTGTGATTTGTTAAGTTTGTTGGTTTCTATTGGTAATTTGGTATTGTTTTTTATTCCTTTCTTTAGCTTATTGTCTACAAACTCAAGTTTGATGAATTTTTAGGGATAGACATATTTGAATAACCTAACACAAGCTACAAAAGTGACAAAGATGTTATAAAAAGAGAATTTGAGAAGCTGTCCATGTGATACTTTTTTTCTCTGGACGAGGCTAGGCACGCCTAGGGGCTCCCATGAGATGAGGCGAGGCAGTTCGCCTTGGACTGCCTAGAGCTTTTTTAAAACAGTGTAAATTCCTATGATATTTCTAGAAACCTTTTTGCGAATGTGCCTTTTTCACATAATAAAATGACTGAGATTAGAATTTGTAATGGAAAGAATAATATTTTAAAAAACGTTATTCTTATGGTTATGTTAGTCGATTACTAATGGTAATTCTAAAATGCTTGATTGTCGTAACAATTGTTCTCAAATCCTAAAGACAAGGGTACTTATGCACAAAGAAACATTTTTTTAGTGTATACATGCAATTAGAAGATTTATAGGGGTATGCACGGAATAATGAATAATTTAGAGGCCGTGCATGCAAAAAAACTGTGCATTTTTTTCCCCTTCATATTGATCTCTAGGTCTTTGTTTCTTGTAGTTGATGGCTCTAATTGGAGAGCAGTTTGACGAGAGCGAGGAGATATGCGGCGTTGTTGCAAGTGTTCGCCAGAGGGGAGACAAGCTCGCGCTCTGGACCAAGACCGCAAGCAATGAAGCCGTTCAGGTATTATAATGGCTATTCTCGGCAAGGGTTCAGTTATTATTGATGAGCATATGAAAATAGGCAGAAAAGCCTGTAATTGATATTATATGAAATGTAGATTCAATAGATCCTACATGTTTTGTGTTTTTGTCATGGACATTTTGAGTAGAATTTGGCAATGTAGTTGCAACCTTCTAGCTCCTAGTCGTTATTACCTTTTAATTCGTGGCTGACCCTATATCATTGAAACAAGGCTTTTTTGATATTTCACATTTGTATTTGTTGGTTGATTTACAGCATGTCTATGTGGTTTATTTCTTGATTTTTTGTCAAATATTTTTAGGAAATGAGACTTTAATACATCAAATTTGTGTTTTCTAACTAGTGATGCCACACAAAACACTGAAATGTGCATATACACTGTAAATCGTCTCCATGCCGCTTATCGTACTGTACACATACACAACAAAATATATGTTTGGACACTTCAAAATTTCTGCACTATGTTTGTTTGTGTTGGCAAACATCCAGAGGGAATTGCTACATACTGAGTTCGTGGTTGACATATGATCAACAAGTAAATGATAGGTCCATGCTTGTATGGAGTTTCCTTGATGATGGGTCGTGCTCCACAGATGATCCCATTATGTTGAACAAAGCTTGGTGATGATGGTTATGGTCCCAAAGACGGATGTCAATATGTTATTTTGCCCTAGAGAACAAGTATAATGATAAGGCCTTGTTTTATCCGTAGTTCAAAGTATCGGCCGATATTGTCACGATGCAGCCGATTGATACAACCGATACTTTACGTATCAGTTTTGGCATGTCCTCCCGATTTGTTACCACCTGCTATCAATACCATCGGGGTCCCTTTCCGAACCAATTCAGGAGAGAAAAAATGAACGAAAAAGACGACCGAAGAAATATTATCAAATCAACACAATGATTTAGTTGTGCCGAAGATTGACAATGTTACAGACTGTCGATAAGATTCCTTATGGATAAACTATAACTATTAACATTCGTCGAAGTGTAATAAATAAACAATAATATAAATTCACAAGATTCATCCATATTGATATTATCCATTCAAAACTATTTATTATTGTTGTACTATGTCTAAAGTGAAGTAAATAAACAATAATATATATTGCAAGTAGAATAGTATTTCATTTAGAACTAACTAGAAACAGCATATAAATATATAATTATGTCTAAATGTATCAAATATTTTCTAGCTTTTTAAAATACAATTTATTGTTTTTTGCACTGAAATGAAAAACCCGATACTTCGATCTGAACAGCCGAAACTACCGATATCAATACTCATAGAAATGGTCCTAAATCAATTTGGATACCGATATATCGAATCTTGGTTTTAACTTTTATCCCAATCATAGAGAGTTTTTGTACTGACACAGAAAACTTGTATCCAAACTAATGCAAGTTTGGTAGTATATACAAAGGGATGCCAGTTTGGATAAGGGATGCTATACAAAGTTGCAATATATGGAGACTATGGTGTGGTGTAGTGCTGTCCAATTTGGATCCATCATATAAGAGGCACGCTGGATTTTGTCATTAAATGATTTTCATAAGAATACTGTAAAATGTCGTGCAACATAGTGATATATTAACATCTAATTCTTTCTCGTTAGACAGAAGTGAGCACTCTTGATTTATGCCTTGGTGGATCAATGAGAGTACATTCATAAGGCTTTATAAGTCGAGAGAATTGTTAATAGCCAATTTAGGTTGTCAGCTAGATGTTGATAGAGATTTGTTATAGTCTTACAAGTTATAGATACTATTTCCCCAATATTCTGAGGGATGTGATAAAGACATAGAACCTCTTCAAAGATAGGTTAAAGTAGGATAGAAAAATAGAAACAATGATACAAAGAGGGCAAAGAGGTAAAGGTGGAGGCATCTAAATAAAAACTCAAATATCTTAGCATCTTTGCTTGTGAACAGAGAGAGGTGGACATCAAGGGGATGAAGGATTGTGATCTTTAACTTAGCATTGATAGAGGTGATATTTGAGTAGAATAGAAGTTACATTTAGATTTTTTTTTTACTATGATATTATTTAGTAGAGATGGACACTAGTATCACAGTTAGACATGGATAAAGAGGCGTCTTACAACAATGACAATAACAACAAAGCCTTTATCCCAAATTTATGCGGTGGCTGTTTGAATCCTCTTCTTCCATTCAGTTATGTTAAGGGCCATGTCCTTTCAAAATTTCACAAAATTTATATCCTTTTAACACTTCGAACCATGTTCGACTAGGCCTACCTCTAGTCCTAGCAGTTAAGTACTATATTATTGCTCTTTCTTACCGAAGCATCTATTTGTCTACGTTGCACATGTCTAAATCACCTAATTCAGTTTTCCCTCATGTTGTCCGCAATTAGCACCACTTAACATGTCACGAAAATACTTATTTTTTTATCATATCCTTTAATGTATTGTCTCTCATCCATCTTAGCATCCTTATTTCGGCTACACTAGCTTTCCTGACATGTGTTTCTTAATTTTCCAAAATTCTGATTCATAAAGCACGATTGGTGTTATTCCAGTCTTGTATAATTTTCTTTCAACTTCAGAGATATCTTGCAATCACAAAGTACTCGAGAAATATTGCTCAATTTCGACCATATGTTTCAATTCTATGCATAACATCCTTCCCAATCTCTTTATATCTTGATGGATAATTGATTCTAAATATCGGAAGGTATTACTCTTAGGTATTATTTATCCATCTATATTGACACCCTCCTCATTTCTCATTGACTTCGAGTCGAAAGTACATTTCATATACTATGTTTTCGTTCTACTCATCCTAAATTCTTTAGATTCCAAAGTCTCTTTCTACACTTCTATTTTAGTATTTAACCCTTCACTACTTTCATCAACAAACAAATATCATCAACAAACATCATACATTGTGGAACCTCTAGTATATGTCTAGCAAATTCATCCATAACTATTAGAAAATGGTAATGACTTAACAATGATCATTTATGTAAGCTAAAGGTAACGAGGATAGGATTATTATCTTCTCCAATGGTTTACACGGTCGTCGTAACTTTGTCGTACATATCCTTAATAATCTCGGTATAAGTACTAGAAACTTGTTTCTTCCTCAAAACCCACTATATTATCTTCCTGGAAACTTGATCATATACTCTCGAAGTTAATAAAAAAGATATGTAACTCTCTCTGTCTACATTCTCTGCCCTTCTGTTGGGCGGAGCGCTTCCCCTCCAATCGGAGTTTCCTCCCGAGTTTGTTCTCTCTAAATCTTTCTATTAATCTTCTAATTAAGTAAATAGCTTCCATAGCAGATCTTTCCGGCATAAAATCAAACTGATTTTATGAAATTCTAGTCTCTTTTCGTAATCTTTGCTCAATCACTTTCTTCCAGAGTTTCATGGTATGACTTATGAGCTTAATTCCTCGATAGTTTTTACAATTTTTTGTATCTCCCACGTTCTTATATATATGTTCTATAATACTTCTTTATTCATCCAACATCCCCTGAATCCTCAGGATCTTGTTGAATAATTCAGTAAGCCACATCAAACCTTTCTTCCCTAAACATTTCCAAAACCTCAATAAAATATCATTAGGTCCTACCGTTTTTTATTTTATTTTGTTTGATGTTTTCCTTAACTTTGAAAATTAATTTCACGACAATAGCAATATGATTTATCATTAGTTAGCTCTGAATCTAAATTAAGTTTTGCTAGTTTGCTCTCGTTAAATATCCTGCGAATATAACACAACACCTCCAACTCTCTTTACTAATACTATTTTGGTCGTCGCTTTTGATACACTTAATATTACCTAAGTCTCTACTACTTCTTTTCCTACTCATAACAAACCTATAAATAAATTTTTGTTTCTCCTTAACCTCCTATATAAATGATCATATGCCTTAGATTTTGTGAAATAAATAATTATAGGCCTTAGGTTTATCTTCGTTGCTTTCTTATTTTCTCTCAAAGTTCTTCTGACTTTTACACCCTTACCAACCTTTATAAGCAATTCTTTTTGCATTAATAGCCTTTTGAACTTTATCGTTCCACCACCAACTTTTTTCAAGGTCAAACCATTGGTTTTCGACCATCCTAAAATCTATCTTGCTACTTTCTCAATACACTTGCTATCTTGTACCATGTAACATTTGAATCCTCTTCTATGTTCTATCTTTCATATTATCCTTTAAAATTAGTAAATTCTCTCATTTTAACTTCTACTATTTGGTTCTCGGTCTTTTCTCAACATAGGCTTTCTCTCCCATCTCATGATTCTATCTAAGACCATAAATCTATGTTGAATGGTTTGGCTTTCCTAGTATACATTAACAATCTTTACATGCTAGTCTATTAACTATTCTTGTAAGAAAGTAATCTATCTGGCTAATATTGGTCCGCTTTTAAAAGTAATTAAATATTCATTTCTCTTCCTAAAATGAGTGTTTGCTATTATAATGTCGTATGAAACTACAAAAATCAAGGATTTTATCATCCACTTCATTCCTAACTCCATACCAATAACCTCCATGCACACTATTATAATCATTGTTCTCCTTTCCAATATGACCATTTAAGTCACCTTATATATAAAACTTTTCACCTCCAGGTATTCCTTGAACCAAACTATCCATATGTTCCAAAAATATTCTTTTCATATTTTTTTTGTAATTTTACCTGCGGTGCATATGCATTAATAACATTAATAACATCCTCTCCTAATAATAACTTAATTATTATTATCATATCTCCTATTCTTTCAACATTAACAACGTATTCGTTAATGATTTATCCACAAGTATATCCCTACGTAATTTCTGTGTCTTTTCAGTGTTTTCACCTGTATGTCAAATTCCAAAATGACTAGTATTAATTTTTCTTGATTTCTCACCTACCTATTTCGTTTTCCGTAGACAAACTATATTAATTCTCCGCCTAATCATTGTATGCACTAATTCCAATTCCTTCAATGTTAATATTCTTATGTTCCAGGTAGCTAATTTGATCCTACTCTCGTGCACAAACTTCTTATATTGTTGCTTCATGTACCCTATTGTCCCTTGTCTATTTGTCGCCATAATGAAGTAGCAATATACATCGTTTCTGGGGAACGCCGTAGCCTGTCCTTGCTCAATTGATATTGCATCGTGGTGGTATCAATGCAATGCATCACTTATGAGTGGCGACCTAGCAATCCATCCTTGCTCATTTTTCATTGCACCAGGTGGAAGCGATGCAAAGAGGGGTGGCCCAACAAAATTCTTGGCACGAAGGCGGCTATATATATGTTGTATATACGTGAACTTGATATGAATATCTATGTGTTTGAGTTTTTGTTTGTTTAATAAAGAACTTTTGATTATGTAGAAAATGGACATATTAAAAACTTATGATATTTGCCAAAGGACATAATACCTTTCCTTTCTAGATATATTATATAGTTCATGAAAGTGGGCAAGTCAGTATTATTGAGGCAAATGTTGGACACATATGGTACGTGTCACGTCGGTCGGCCAAGTGTCAAACAAGAATAGGCACGAATTTTTTGTAGGTTGAAATGTGCTACTTATCATAGCTTTTTTAACCTGAAGAGAGCAACTATATGGCCATTTAGCTGTAACGACTCTCTTCAAAACATCTTTAGGACATGAATCTCACTTTGGTCCTTTCATTAGCTATTACACATAAACATCTTTTTCAATGAATTGTGCTTGTTTAGTCCTAAAATAGTTGTCGTTACCTACTTTCAAATGTTCTCTTTCTCCCTTTTTTCTAGCCTCATTCATGGATACATGCTCCTGAATGGTATTCCTTCTCTTCCCATTTTCTCAAATTGGTGGACCATGTTTTTGTTCGTTCTCTATACGAGTCCCTCTCCCTCCTCGTCATAAATCCATGCTTTTGAGAAGGTGTGCCAAATCCCTAGATGGTATAAGAAAAGGGAAATTTATTTCATGGCCATGCTGATTATCAATTCACCAGGATCTCATCTCTTTGAAGGCAAGTTTATCACCATATTGAGAATAGCAAGGAGTGAATTTATAATCATGATGAGAATATCTGCTTGAAAAAGCTGCTGTTATCTGCCAAAATGTAATCATATTCGTCAAGCCATTTCTGCTAGCAGACTTTTGTGACGTGACCAAATTTAACTATTGTCTTTTGTCTTTCTTCCCTCGAAGTGGCATTACCATGTTGGAGAGGAAAAAAGGAAGATGAAGACAGCAGGAAAGCAACCTTCAAGCGTTTGACAAGATGAAAAACCAAAAGTTGTGGCCTCCCTCTATCTATCGAAGAATGGACGGGCTTAACATTTCTTGTGTGTCTGTTCCAAGCAAGAATTGACGTCATATCACAAAGAAGATTCTTATATAAGAAGTTCTTTCTTCCATAGATATGTTCTGAGATGGTACAATATTCCAGGAGAGGAGTGCAAGGGATGGATGATAGAGGGCTACATGAAAAGGACCAGCAGAATGGGGAAAAAAAACCTAGTTGCAACTTCTCTTCGAGATTTCGTCTGTGAGTAAATGTGTTATTGCCATATTTGTGACATATAAAGGTCGGTCCTTCAGGTCTACCAATGTCCACCTATTCTAATCATAATCCAAGAAAGGTCCCGTTTCATAAAAGGCTGGTCACAATCAAAATTCTACATCTGATCATTGTACTCCAGCAGATCATTTAGTTACATGGATATGTAAGAAACAACAGTTAGTTAGTACCATGCAACTCCAAGGGTAATAATCATACATTTGATTTCTCTATTTTAACTGTAGCTTGAGGATTGGTGCAAATAATTCAAGTTGTTGTGCATAAAACACTGATGTAGCTAGTTTGGTAGGTGGGCAAGGCATGGCAGGGTCGGAGTATGGGTACCAACTTCCGAAAAGTTTTTGAACTTAATTGTCATCAAGCATTGCATAAAACTGATCGTTTTATGTCAATTCTATAGTTTGTTGACTAAAATTGTTCTGTATGATCGTTGTTCTCTTGATGTCAACGCATATAAAATGATTTATGAGATTTCAACATTAATTTGTATGGGTGATTAGTTGATATGAGCTTTTGATATATGCATTTCATGTTCTTAAAGTTGAGATGTACTTCAGATTGTTGCTCAGATTAAACCAACATAAATCTGTTCACTTCTGACTTACAAACCACCAACACCCCCCCCCCCCCCCCCCCAACCCACACACACACATTCTAGTCTTGTGCCTGTGTTACAGTAACAAACTGTTTTCTGTCATGCAGATGAGCATTGGAAAGAAGTGGAAGGAAATAGTTGATGTTACCGATAAAATTATGTACAACTTCCATGTATGTTCTATAACTCTTATTTCATACATTCTTCATGCTGTTTTATCCTCTTTTTTCTTCTTGTTCTTTAGTGAAGTGTGCACCGAGGAAGGAAAAGTCGAGATAACATAAGATCATCAGATGTGACTAGGAAATTATAACCCTCACTAGGATCTTTAATTCATCTATTCCCCTTCTTGCTGCTCATTGGCAGCCACGTCATGTATCCCATTTATAGTGTTAATTTCCTTACCTATTTAAAGAGTTGTTTTTATGACTCCTTGTTCTGCCTGTGCACTCTCCACTAAGTGGTTTGGTTCTTGGAATCCAACGAGAAGTCAAGTAATCCAACATAGTTTTTTTGTTTGGTTACAAGATCCAAGGAACTGTAGGATAAGAATTCGAAAATTCTCGTCTGTGCTTTCTTTGCCAACTTGAATTTTTGAATCCTTAAGTTCCAGTGGTTTTGTCTTTTCGCCTTTTCGGGGCCCACATTAACGAAAACACAAGAGACTACTTCATAATTAATCGTAGCTTACAAGTTCTAGAGACCAAACAGACTTGACTTGTATGGAATCCACTAGAAGTTCCTATGGGATCTTTGGGGCCCGTTTACTGGTTCCTTGAGTTCCTGCCATTTATAGTTGGAACTTAAGGATTCTAAAATCCTAGTTTGCAAGGGAGCAGTAAGTGACCCAAAATTTCTGGATACTTGTCCTATAGTTCTCTTGGTTCCTGTAACCAAACAAGAAAACTATGATGGGTTCCAAGAACCAAATATCCCCTTTAATGTACCAAAGTTTCGAGCCATACTTTTTAGTGTTGGTCATTGGTAGGTTCTTAGCTTGGTGATAAGAGGTGGTATGACTTGCTAACTTTTATTATTCCTAGTTGTCACAGGTATTGATTCGGTGTCACTATTGGAACTATAGATTAGGTCTAAAGGTGTGTTTGGTACAGGAAATACCATATACTCGGGACTCATATGTTCTCGAGAATCAAATACCATGGAATTAAATTCTTGGGAAAGCTGTATTCCCATTTTTGGTTAATATATGAATGTTCCTGGGAATATGTAATTCATTTAAAAAATATAGTCTAGATCGGGTTTGATTAAATAGAAACAATTTTCACAATTTACATGAGTTATTTGGATTGTTTGTTAGTTATTGGAGAGTTGGATCATTAATGTTACAAGGTTCAAGGTTTGATCAATATAGTTGGCTGAAAATTTCTTTTTTTTATACTAAATCAGTGTATCCGACAAATCTGGATACGAATGCTAGAATAACAAGCCGAATACTTGACCTGACCCGACCACATTGGAACTGGACCCAAACCCGACCAGGAAACGATCTGGCTGGACCTGACCTGAACCCAATCTGAATGGACCCGACCGGGACTCGACTTGACTCGAACACGACCCGACTGGGCCCGAACACAACCCAACCTGACCCGACCCGTCCCAACTGACTTAGATCTGAACATGATTGACCCGAACTTGAGCTATAGACTGAGCCGTGTACGACCATTCACCATTTATTCCCATGGGAAATAGGTTTCCCATGGTTCGCGGAGAACTAGTTTTCTCGGACAATCAAAATTTCCGGAAATAATTTTATAACCCAAACCATTGAAATCAAACATGGCAATTGGTTTCCAAACCTAAATATCCCAGGAATAAAAAAATTTGCATACCAAACGCACCCTAAGGGTTAAAAGATAATATAAAAGTTTACAACAAAAAGATTTCTCCCTTTTATTCCCTTGATGCAATCCTTAACAGATAGTTGGTTACATTAATTCAAGAGTTCTCCAATCCAGGTTTTTAGATATATGATTTATGGAATATCAACCGAGGCAGAGCCAAGGGAAGCATCCTCCCCACTCCATCCACCCTCTTTCACTCTCTCTTTAGTCCCCCCAATCCCACCCATTATACTTCCACATTTTACCCCTCCTAACTGACCCCTCTGGTTTGGAGCTCCATGATGATTGTGCCTTGATCATAGTTGTATATCCTCCGAAATATGATATACTAGTTGTTAATATGAAATTTGAGTGAAAAATGATACTTCTATGGGCCATCTGTTTACTTAAAATAAATGTTCAAAAATGTTAACGATTAACATTTTGTAATATTGTAGACGCATTCAAGTGTGTGGATAAATTCATGCCCACAAGCTCGATTACATGATAGAAGTGTTGTTCATACATGAATATTCATGGACAAGAATCCAGATCTCTACGATTATAATACAGTTTGGAAACGGCCCAAAATTGAGCCCTCCAAACCATTTGTAAATCCTCACCCATTTAATAAAAAAATAAAAATCACAGGAGAGTATAATTTTAAACTCTCTTTTCTTCCGCATAAACGACTACCTCTTTTATTCACATATATCCATAACAAATTATAATTAAAATATAACTATATTTTAATTAAAATATAAATATGTATATAACGAATCTTAATTCAAATATATTTAAATATTTAAATTATTTCTCAAAAATATCTGAAAGAAAAATTATTTTACGTGCAACACATGAATTTATTAGTAGAAATAAACCATCTTACACTGCCCATATTTATTTCAAGTTCTTCCTCATGATTCCAGGATGATTCAAGGAGTAAAGCCGGAAACAGGTCTGTTCGTTACAACGCGTGAGTTCGGTTGACATCTTTTTGTAACCACACAGTTGAGATTTTGGGTTTATTGGTACCGCGTTTCTTTGGCTTTCTAGGCTTGCTAGTTCCCTGCCTATATTGAGTTTGGTGTTTATCCTTTTCCGTGATTGAATGTCGTATCTTTGTTGTAATACTCTCTGCTCGAGATGAGTGTGAAGTACTTTCTTATTTGCAGTTTTAATGCGTATACTAGACTTTCTTAAAATTGTCAGAGCTCTATATATTTTCCACACTTGGTCACATATTTTGGAACTGCTGAAAGATGACATGGAGAATATGGCATTTTGGATGTGAATATGATGTTGAGAGTAATTGTGTTTTATATGTCGTATGTGAAGACTGCGGACAATCAAGCCATGCTTTGTTTGCTATAGTTTTGTTCATAATAGCTGCAGTATTGCTATGTTGGTGGTGATTGGTTTTAACGTCATTTTGTGATTGTGATATAATCACATTTGATAAATTCTTGCAAAAAATGGGAAGTTATTTCTATTTGGTTAACGGATGAACATGAGATACTCGATCAAGATACATAGAGCGGGATTAGTTGGATTTGCCATTTATCGATGTCTATTATCTCAGTTGATGTTGTATATTGTATGACAGGGTTGACCAAATTGTATAGTAATTGAACATGAAGGGTTCTATCCTGATCAAGCTTCATCCTCTTGCGTAGTCATGGTTCTGACACGATCTTCGAACTCGCTGCCGTCATGTTCTAGAGGCCAATGGGTCGACGTAATAAGGTGTATCTGAAAGTTAAGTAATTGAGTTAGGTTAGGAAAGATCAGGGCCAACCCGGGGGTTGGGTTGTCCTAACCGAAGTTAAATTTGGTTGTTTGACTCCAAAAGAAGATATTAAAAAATTTACAACAAACTGAAAGCTATAAATGTGTAAGTGATGTCAACTTTTAGAGTAAAAGTTGTGGTCGAGTAAAATAAGACCAATGAGGCTCTATTGGCAGAGAGGGGGAGGGTTGTCCAAACCTGACTTAACACAAACATGTCAACCCTCTAATATATATATATATATATATATATATATATATATATTAAGGAACTAAAAACTATATATAGATCACGTCCGAGGTTTTGAGTGGAAGCAAGCAAGGGATTATACCTTGGACACATGGCTAAACCGGTTCCTTCTACAATCTTATTGATCAATGACCACATTCGTGACGTTCCTTATTACTGCCCAGAAATATAACCTCTCTAGAGATGAAAAAGAGCAGATAAATAACTTGGAAGTCTAGTCTAAAAGTTCATCGGTACCTAGTATGTAAAATAATCATAAGACCAGTGACAGAGCTACGTATATTCAGAGGCGGAACCACACATAGGAGATGCATACTTAATTTGTTGTGTTTTTTCATATATATATATATATATATATATATATATATATATTTCATCCGAATTCAAATTTCTGGTTACGTACTTAGATAAAAAAAAACTGAGAAAAGTAGAAACACCAAAATTCCTATTGAAACGCTTACGAGTCGGTTTAGAAAAAAAAAAAAAAAGACATGGCGAAGCGTATAGCACAGGCTGTAGGTGAGGTGTGAAAGCGTGAACCGACGATCACCCAATTTGTCATGGCTCGATCGTTGTCGCAGGAGGAAGGAATCGCGCCAGTGGTAAAGGGAGAGGTGAGACTAGGTACGTGTCACCGGGTGGGTTATGGTAACCGCCCCCATGCATGCCCCCCACGTAGCATTGTCATCCCATCTGCTGGCCACGCGTCAAGACTACTTTCCTCTTTGTTGTACTCATATATCATGCAACTCACTCACTCCTTCTTGAAACACAACCATTGTTAATTAGAGAGAGAGAGAGAGAGAGAGAGAGAGAGGATGACTGACAATAGGGCTTCGATGGAGACGGTGGCGGCGGAGGCGCCGGTGACCGCGGAGAGGCCAGTCAGGGGTGACCTCGATGATTCCCTGCCCAAACCTTGTGAGACTTTCTAATTTGGATTGGCTTTTCTTTTCTTTTCTTTTCTTTTTTCCAGATGCATTATATAACTTGAGGTTTGGCACTGCCAACCAAACCACGAACTACGTGTCACTTTTTTATTGGTCAAATTTTCGACTGCGGGCCCATACTAATAGGGGACCAGATCCTATTTAGCCCACGGTTCCAAAACCGCGGGCCAAATGAATTTTTTATTTTTATTTTTTTATATGGCATATTTTTCATTGATTGTAGTATCTGATAACTTATATTTTTCATGAAATCAATCCAAAAAACCATCTTCTATAGAAAATTTCAAAATTCTATAGAATTTTTTTTCTGGAAAAATAATTTTGTGGAATTAAATTTTTTTTTTTTAACGAATTTTCTTTTACTTTGCAATCAAACGCGCATCCTAAATATGTAAATGTTCCAATTCACAATGCTAATCTGAATATATTCTAGTTTGGGGGAATTCTTGGTTCCAACTTCTGGATACAAACACAACTCCAGAGTTGTGGATTGGTGAAGGTCCAAGGTTAAATATGTAAATTACTCCCAACGATTTTATTGTTGGTTGTCAAGTGACATTTTATTTTTATGAAATTGGATGGACGCCCAAGATTGTTTTTTCATTTTCATTTTTATAAAATGATCTGCTTAAAATGTAAGGGCCATTTTTTTTTATTTTAGAAAATATAATGTTTAATATAGATTTTATGAATAATTTTGCAAAAAATACCAAGTTACTTCGAGTCTCCTGCAGACGTTACTTGATGCCCGGTTTCGTATCCGGCTGCTCACTTTAATTGAAGTGCTCTCCAAGTCTTGAATCCAAGTTCTCGGTGGGGATAACTCCCATGAGCTAGAGGTGCTCGTCTCTCTTTCTATGTACGACGGATTGAGATTTCCGCATTTAGAAATTTCACATGTTTTTTGAAATAGACCATTCAGATTAGATTAAAATTTTGTTAAAAATTGGATAGTTAAAGAATATAATTTGATATCCAATCCATATTAGTTGGACACTTTGGCACTATTGCCACGTGGAATCTAAAATTTCACTCGGGAATGTATAAAAGGATTACTTTTATGCATTAAGATTGTCTGGTTTCTTTTTTCTTAGAATTGTGGTAATATGAGTTACAAATTACAACAAGTTTGATAAGAAATTGGAAGAAACGCTCTAACATATGAGAGATCAACACTGGAAGTCCGAAAAATAGTGTAAGCGAGGGATCATGTTAGGTAGCAGGGAGGTGGAGCTGGATCAGGATCGAATTCGAATTCATGTGTGTGGCTCGTCCACAATACCTTAACGGAACCAATAAGAGGATTATTGGTTCCTCACGGTTTGTTGAGCTAGCCCCACACATGGATCCGAACACTAAACCAGTAGAAATATATCCACAAGAGTCGATTGGAGGATGCAATTGAGCTTCATTTCTTGTTCATATTCTAGTTTGATTGCGACATTTGAGGGTTCCCAATCAAATATTTTGGGTATATATTTCTTGCGAAAATGCGGTTTTGACTAGCCATTGGCATGGCTGCCAATGGCTTGCAGCTGACGTGACCCTTTCCTATTGGCTCCGGCCTCCCCCTTCCAGCTCCAGCTCCGGATTCGTCCCCTTAAATTCCGGGCCCTCACCTCAACTGAGGGCCATTGGTAGTCAAAACCGCATTTTAGAATAATTATATATAGCAGCATTATCCAAAATATATCCGTGTTCGATATTGTGTACCTAAATCTAGTACAATCTCTTTGGTACATATAATTGGTTATTAGCGCTAGTACATGTAGCATTGATAAAATAGTAGTAGACACATGGGATCTTGGAAATGAAACATGTTCGGTATTTATGTATTCTTCGTGCTCGGAGCTTCGTGTACAAACAATCATTTCTTGATCTTATAATTCTGTTGTCCCTTAAATCCAGACATGGCGAGAGCCTTGGCGGCACCTGACATCTACCATCCAGAAGGCTCCAAAGATCACATGCACCGCGAGATGACCGTCCTTCAGCAACATGTTGCCTTCTTCGACCGCAACAACGATGGCATTGTGTACCCTTGGGAAACTTATGCAGGTAATTTGAATTTTGTGCATCCTCGGTTGTATGTACATAGTTGATAACTTGAAGTTTCATAGTTCTCTCAATTTTGATATAGTTAGAACCAACGGAGGTTTTGGACAGTACCAACTCTAGCACAACAAGATTTGACTTACATGCCTTATGATTAATGAAGAACTATACAGATTATTCTAAGATGCTATAATCTTTGATCTGCAAATGAAATTTTCAGGATGTCGTGCTGTCGGTTTCAATGTGATCCTGTCGTTTATCATGGCCGTTCTTATCAACGGTGTTATGAGCTACCCTACTCTCCCAGTAAGTCAAATCTACTCGCGCGCACTCCATTTTTAATGTTCAATTTTTAATTTGTTGATATGAATCTAAGTGTACTTCTTCGTAGTCGTGGATACCGTCTCCCCTGTTCCCTATATATGTCCTCAACATACACAAATGCAAGCACGGGAGCGACTCTGGAACGTATGATCCTGAAGGAAGGTAACACAACACATGCCCACAATCATATAAATTCAATATGCATGGAGTCTGTTCGTCGTCTATGGTTAGCTTTTGTTTGTTTTGATCTTAGGTATGTTCCGGTTAATTTCGAGAACATCTTCAGCAAGTACTCGAGGACAGCGCCTGACAAGATGAACTTCTGGGAGCTTTTTGAAATGACAAACGGCAACGTACTGGCATACGACTTCTTTGGAAGGTCTGTCATCGACAAAATTTCTTCCTATTTCTTTTGTTTTACTGAAAATTTGGGTCAGATGGATGCTATACATATAAAAGATTCATCTTCAAATTCTAGGATTAATTACTCTCTTTACTTGCATTCTAAACTGGGAATGTTGGGTACATATATGGTCATTTGCAACTTACAGTGCCTTGAGATGGTCAAATTTGAAGACTGTAATTACTTGAGGATTTTCACTCTTTTTTTTTTTTTTTTTTAAATTTTATTTTAGGGTTCTGTTTTTCACATTTGATACAAATGAGATTGAATATATCGACACAGCTTCTTAAAAAGAGCAGTGTATTTAAGGTTCGTAGTATCGGTATCGGACCATTCTTATGAGTATCAGGATCGACGTTATCCCCAGTATCGGAGGTTTCGAATCGGAGTATCTAATTTTTTGGTATTAGAAAGTAAATAATTATTAACAAATTATTAATATTTTAGAAAGTATATTTTATATATTTAGACGGAATTTTAAGTATTTACAATGCTTTCTCTTAGCAGCTTTGAAATTGAATTAAATAGCAGTTACCCTTGCCAATTGGTTTACATGCGATAAATAAGTTTTCTTCTTTTACGTTCTTTTACAGCCTTATTGTGCTTTTGCACCTTTGTTGATTGGTCTTTTTTCGTTCAATTTTCTTTGCCGAATTGACCCGAAAGGAGTCCCTCAATGTTGGTATCGGCCAGTATCAGATATCGGTCGGTATCGGATCGGGACATGCCAAACCGTATCGGTATCGGCTGTATTGGATCG
Source organism: Iris macrosiphon (assembly GCA_036927795.1). Lineage (NCBI taxonomy): Eukaryota > Viridiplantae > Streptophyta > Magnoliopsida > Asparagales > Iridaceae > Iris > Iris macrosiphon. The sequence continues at coordinate 4,484,916 of JAYESA010000011.1, forward strand.
GTATTGGCTGATATTGCGAACTATTATATTTACATGGAGGAGCACTCTTATCATGATGCTTCAATTAGTGCGCAAGGAGGAGTTGCAACCCTTGCTCACTAATTGAGCATCCAACAGTCGAGAAGATAATTGTGACATGTTTCTTAAAGATCCTTACCCTTGGTAACAAATTTGTGTCCTATTCTCAGAGTAGAACTCGGGGATCGCTATATAGTTACTACTTTTAACAGATTTTGTAGTGCCAATCACAATCACAGCTCGTGTTTGCCGAACCAGCATAACTCGATGGATTGCAGATAATCTAATCGACGTTTTTTCTTCTGTTGATGCAGCATAACTGCAAAGATGGAGTGGCTGGTTCTGTATCTGCTGGCTAGAGACGAAGAAGGTTATGTTTCAAGGGAAGCCATGAGACGCTGTTTCGATGGGAGCCTGTTCGAGTACTGCGAGCAGCAGAGGAAGGCATCATATGACAAGAAAATGGGGTAGGCTTGTGTATGTCCCTATACTATGATAGGGCTATGTTGAGGCTATGTGATCAATGTAGCATATCGTCGACTAGTTCCTAGCTCTATAGGAAATATATGCCAATGTTAAGTGTCTTGAGGATATGGTGGTGAATTGAATAAATGTGTTTTGTTTAGTGCACTTCAATCGCATTTTTCTTTTGCTATTTCATCTTCACATCTTACACACTTTTTCTTCCCATATTTTTTCTGGTATTACACAAGGTTCGCAGTATCCGAATCAGTATCGGAACCTTCTCGGTAATATCTGTGGTTTCGGATTGAGAGTATCCGATTTTTTGTATTGGAAAGCAAATAATTATTAATAAATTATTGAACTTATTATTATTTTTTTATATTTGTTAGATATAATTTTTAGTATTTTCTATGTTGTTTCTTACTTAGATAAGTTTTTTTTCTTTTATATGTTTTTATAATTTTACTATACTTTTACACCATTGCTTATTGGTCTTTTTTTTTAGTCAATTCGGTCGAACTGATTGAAAAAGAGACCCCCAATATCGGTATCGGTCAGTATCGGTATAAGTCGGTATTGGATCGGGATATATCAAACCGTATCGATATCGTTTGTATCAGATCGGTAGAGAGGTTGATAACTGTGGTGAACTGTAAGGACAGACCATGAACCTCAAATAGCCTATGATACTTGCTGCTGCTATGGCGGTCGGTCAGGAATGTGAACTTGTTCAGTTACTAGGAATCATTGGGTGATCATTTAAATGGTCATGCTGGAAGTTCACCAGATTGATGGAATGAATCTAGTAGGAAGTAACTTGCAACCTGAGTCTGACTGCACCACCTCTCGCAGTTTTAAGTTTGAGAAAGGCACTGGATCTATTAAGTTTCTAGCGTTTATGTATACTTCCACTCTCGTCTCAAGAGAGATCAGGAAACATAGTACTGTCTGTATCTATGGTGTCTCTGTTTTGCTACATAACTAGACTACACTGGCCACTTTTGGTTCGTGAAATCTGGACCTTAGAAAAGAAAAGTCATTATTTTTTTTTGTTTGGATGTCAAAGAAAATAAGTGGAAAAAACAAATTGATTCTCATGGAAAAGAAAAATAGAGGGTAAATGATTCCCCCCCCCCCCCCCCCCCCCCCCCATCCCATGGATTCACCTTTTTCACTTCCAATTATTCACTTAATCTCTCAATTTTTCGGACTTTTCCAAACACAGGAATTTTTTTTTTTTAATAAAATTTACAATTTTTCAAAGAAAAGAAAAGAAAAAGCAAAGAATTTATTTTTTTCTTTCTTTCCTTCCCACGAAGCATCAGAGCCATGACTATATGCTATGAGCTATAGTTATGCATCATGGGCTAAGGAAACCTACATGTATGGAAAGGTTTGCAGTGTCGGTATCGAACAATTCTTATGAAGTGTCGGCATCGAACAATTTTTATGAGTATCGTGATCGGTGGCATCAACAGTTGTTATCAAAAAAAAGTAATTTTTATATATTTAGGCATAATTTTAAGTGTTTTCAGTGTTGTTTCTTAGCAGTTTTTAAATTGAATGAAATAGTAAGCACCCTTGTCGATTGATTTACATGAAATAGGTAAGGTTTCTTCTTTTACGTGCTTACTATTTTTTTATACTCTTGTCGATTGGTCTTTTCCGTTCAATTTTTTTTGCCGAATTGACCGAAAAAGAGACATGCAATGTTGGTATCGGTCGGTATCGGATCAGAGCGTGCAAAATCGTAACGGTATCGGCCGATATTGCAAACCTTTGAGTGAGCTGTACATTTCGGAGCTGGCAGAGAAGAAAGGGATATCACAGATTATTGGTACTATGAGCTATAGTTATGGGGATTTTATTAGCTGTTGTAGTTTGAACCCATCTCAATGTTATGGTTTGGCAACAGAAACGAGAACAACAACAACACAGCAAACTAAACTCAATGGATGGAACAACACTCTGCAAACTCAATAGATGGAGTCATGTTTCTTCTGCAAGAGGGGTCAAAATTGGTTAGGAGCGATGAAGAAGAGCAGAAACCAAGACCATGGGAGGAGGTCTACATGATCACAGAGAAGCCGTCGTCGAAGTTCTGAGAGTAGCTCTCCGCGTCGTACCCGAACCGCACCCTGCTCTGTCTGGACCTCAGGGACTGCTTCCACCGAGACCTGAGCTTCCCCACCAGCCGTCTCCACACCAATTGTCGCGTCGTCGGGGTGGACCGTCGAGCCGCCTCGCCTACGCAAACCTCGCCGTCTTCCCTCGTCAACCTCTTCGCCCAGTTCATAGCATGGATCTTCCTGCTGGCAAGGGTAAGCATTTTCCTTGAACTACCACCACTTCTTCCTCGCCCTCTCTTCTCTGATGTACCATTGTCGCGGAACCTGCTTATAAGGAAGAATAGATTGTCTAAGTGGTAGTGGGGGTAAACATTCTATTCCAACCCAACTGAAACAGTCAAAATCGAATAAATCAAAATTCTAAAAACCGAAACTGAATAATCAAACTGATTCGGTTCGATTTTCGGTCCAAAATCGAATGATGCCCGCCCCTAGGACCCACGGCATCAATGAACTTTGTCAGATGGATTGAAGGGAGAGGGAAAACATCTACAACTGTCAACAGGGACCATTCATGGGTTCTATCCCATTTTGAAGATTGTCGAGATGTTGCAAGTATTGTCACTTTGCGTCGAGGCGGAGGAAGAGGCATCTCTCTTTTTTGACTTGTGGTATGAGTATTGTGGGCATAGCATCCGTCTGAATGGAATCCTAGAAAATCTTGATTGGAACTCTTAGATGTGACTGTTACCTATCAAAAGTCCAGATAACATTTGCTAGTGATGTCCTCAGTTACTACACTGCGTCCGTCCTACTAGGGTTAAAGGTCAAGATATAGATATACTTACACATATATATGAAAAAAAAAAAAAAGACATATGAGCTAATAATTTATATTGTAGAATGAATCATTGACATGTTAAACTAATATGTGAGAAAATAAAATAAAATAGAAAACAACACATCTCCGTGATGGAGAAAGAGGTGGTTTTTATGAGCCGTACTTGAATGAGGGATGAACATATCACTGTTCGGTTTGAGCTGCGGTTCCCCCGCTCGGTTCGACAGGTATTACTCTTGAAGTATATAGTAGCTGCTGTTGCATGTGGTCATAACCTTAGGCTCATCTCCACAATTACTTGCACGGCGCTGCATGTGATTTTTGCATGTCAAAGGCCTAGATATTAGTCAGGCTTTTGAGTTGTTATTGTATGTTTCAACTGTTGTAAGTAAAGTTTTTACTAAATAGAGTTCATAAGTCGAGTTGGGTGTGAACTATGAGGTTTGATCCCTAGCCAAAGCCATTGCTCTCACAGTATGCACTTCTTTGAGCGCCTCTCATGAATATTATTGGAAGGAATATTGGATGAGTATGTATGACTGAGAAAAAGTGAGTGGCAAAATGATGGGAATCTGATCTCTGTGCTGTGAGTGTGGCCCCTTGAGAACATATCAACATGGGTGTACCTGAAAAAGGAGGGGGTATTTTATTTTATTTATTTATTTTTCTGGTGAGGAGCAGGCAAAACACAGTGTTAGGTAAGTGCAGTGCATGGAATGTTGAACGGTGAGATTTTCTACCTATGTGAAAAATATTTCAAAGTTGGATTGAGTATTCCTACATATAATAGGAATACCATAATAGATTTGGATTGGATATTCCTACATATAATAGGAATATGTCAATGGATTTGGATTTGGATTGGATATTTCTATATATAATAGTAATACTAGTTATGGTTTTGAGGCTATATATATTAGGTGTCTCCTAACCCTAAAATATATCTCATATCTCAAAAATATTGTAAAAGGAGGCAATAGTGCTTTTATAATATTGGAAGGAGAGAGGAAGAGATTGAAGGCTATTTCGAATAGAAGATCGGTTTCGAGTAATTTTTTTCCTTGTATGTGATCTATTTTCTATTCCAAAGAGTTGTGGTGATCCGTTTGGATCGGTGAGAAGTTTGTAAGGAGTCGGTGTATTTCTTATTCCATTAGTTGAGGCTTTTCAGGATTAAATTTCGATCGTCCCATGATTTTTTCATTTGGATTTTTCACGTAAAAATTTCTGTGTCTGCAATTTGTGTTTGGAGTTTTTTGGTTTGTGTGCTTTTTCTCTGTTCTCTCTCAGTGCTTCTTGATTTGGGGAGCGATTTTCGCGCTTCGTTCCCAACAAAGTGGTATCAGAGCCAAGTTCTGGAGTTCAGAGAGGTCAGAAGTTGACAGGCAAACCAGAGAGTAGAGATGGGCGCGAAGCCGGTGTGCATGGTAAACCTGAACGGTACAAACTATTATTATTGGCGGAGCAAGATGAAGGATTTGCTGTTCGTCAAGAAGCTGCATCTTTCAGTATTTGCGTCCGAGAAGTCCAGTGACAAATCCGAAGAGGTCTGAAAGTTCGAGCATATACATGTGTGTGGATATATCAGGCAGTTCGTTGATGAGAACGTGTACAATCACATTGCCAATATTGAGCACACGAAGACGTTGTGGGATAAGCTGGAATCGTTGTATGCGAAGAAGACCGGGGTAAACAAGATGTTCATGATCCGAACGATGATGGGTCTGCGGTACAAAGATGATGCATCTATTACGGATCACTTGATTGAGTTCCAGGACGTGGTTGACCAGCTATCCTCGATGGGAGTCAAGTTCGACGACGAGGTTCAGGGAATATTGCTGCTGTGTACATTGTCAGACTCGTGGGAAATCGGACGAGTGTCTATGACCACTTCTGCTCTGGAAAGCGTGGTCAGTCTGGAGTTTGCCAAGAGCGGGGTACTAAATGAAGAGATGCAGAGACGTTCTCAGGGCACTTCATCCATATCCCACTCAGAGGCGCTAGTTTCAGAGAGCCGCGGAAGGAGCAAGAGCTGGGGTCCAGGTGGTGGCAGAGACAAGAGAAGGGACAAGTCCAAGGGTCGGTATGAGGACTCGGAGTGTTACCATTGTAGCAAGAAGGACCACATCAAGGGGAATTGTTTCGCTTGGAAGAGAGAGAAGAAGGACGACAAGAAAAAGCAAAGTGAGAACACTACAACAGCGGCCTCGGCACATGGAGGCGACGTGATCATTGTAGGTGATGATATAGTTATGAACTTCGCCTGCGATAACAACTCTTGGCTGGTGGACTCAGGTGATTCAGCGTACGTATCTCACAACATGGCACTATTTGCTACTTACACAACATGCGACTGTGGAGTGTTGAAGATGGGCAACGGAGATGTGTCGAAAGCTGTTGCTGTTGGAGATGTGCATTTGAGGACAAAGACGGGTGCATTTCTTGTTCTCAAAGATGTCCGTCATGTCCCTGATATCTGTTTCAACCTGGTGTCGGTTGGAAGGTTGGATGAAGAAGGTTTCTTCAACCTCTTCGAAAACGGTCAATGGAAGTTTTCCAGAGGTTCGATGGTGATTTTCAAAGGAAGCAAGAAGTCCGGACTCTATTATATGGAAGTGAGCGCACATGGGGCACATGAGGTGAACGCAGCTAATGATGCGTCTACTAAGTTGTGGCACAGGCGGCTCAGTCATATCAGCGAGAAGGGGATGAGCAACTTGGTGAACAAGAAGATGATTCCAGGGCTAAAGTCTACAAAATTGGAGAGATGTATGCACTGTTTGGCGAAGAAAAAATTATGGTATCTTTCCAAAGTCACCCAAGTTCAAGGAAGTCGGCGTTGCTCGAGTTGATTCACTAGGATGTCTGTGGTCCTATAAAGATAAAGTCCATTGGTGGTGCTTCTTATTTTGTGACTTTTATTGATGATTATTCCAGAAAGGTTTTGGTCTATGCCTTAAAGACCAAGGATCAGGTGATGCCCACTTTCAAAGAGTTTCAGGCCTTTGTTGAAAGGGAGACGGGCAAGAAGCTACTATGTATTCGGTCCGACAACGGCTGCGAGTACATTGGTCCCTTTGACACTAATGGAGAGGGTACGGTGTTTGCTGTCAGAAGAAACTTGTCGGACAGCTATTGGGGTGAGGCACTTTACACAGCTGCTTATGTTATTAATTTATCTCCTAGTTCTCCTTTGCAGGATGATGTGCCTGACAAAGTATGGTAGGACAAAGAGCCGTCATACAATCACCTGCGAGTGTTTAGTTGTAAGGCCTTCGTGCATGTACCGAAGGATGAAAGATCCAAACTTGAGCCAAAGACGAGACGGTGCGTCTTTGTCGGCTACGATCGGGATGAGTTTGGCTATAAACTCTACGATCTAGTGGGAAGAAAGCTCTATAGAAACAGGAAAGTGGTTTTCATCGAGGATCAGACCATGACCAACACTCAGAATTTTGAGATGCCTTCTGAGACTGAGGAATTGACTGAGTTAAAGTCATTTTGCTTCGATCAGTTTCTAGAGGACATCACATAGGATCCAGTTATGGGGGAGCCAGTACATGGAGTTGCTCCCAACCTTGATCATCAGCCTACTGATTGTGGTCAGGGTGACCCTCATGAGGATGAGCATGCCGATGAGGTAGTTCCTGAAGGGGAGAAGACTGTTGATATACAGCCAGCACCAGTGGTTCCGTTGAGGAGGAGCGATAAAGAGCGTCGACCATCTACAAGATACTCACCAGGTGAGTATGTGCTACTGACTGAGGGGGAGAGCACGAAATTTTTGCAGAGGCTATGGAAGACGAACATAGGCAGGAATGGATGGAGGCTATGCAGGAGGAGATGAGTTACTTATATGCCAACTTCACTTATGATCTGGTGTGGTTGCCAAAGGACAAGAAGTCTTTAAAAAATTGATGGGTGTTCAGAGTGAAGCAGACAGATGATGTTACTCGCCCTCGATACAAAGCGAGGCTGGTAGTTAAAGGCTTCGGTCAGCGGAATGGCGTAGATTATGATGAGATATTTTCGCCAGTCGTCAAGCAGTCGTCTATTCGGGTAGTGCTAGCATTGGCAGTCAGTTTCGACTTGGAGGTTGAGCAGATGGACGTGAAGACGATATTTCTCCACGTTGATCTTGATGAGGAGTTGTACATGGAGCAGCCAGAGGGATTCTGTGAGAAGGACAAGTCACACATGGTCTGCCGGTTGAGGAAGGGCTTGTATGGTCTAAAGCATGCTCCGAGGCAGTGGTACATAAAGTTTGAGTCGTTTATGGGGGAGTATGGTTATGCACGGACGGCGTCGGACCACTGTGTATTTGTGAGGTACTTTGCCGAGGATGATTTCATCATTTTACTGCTCTATATTGATGATATGCTATTGGTGGGTCGAAATGCCACTAGGATAGCGGAGTTGAAGCGCCAACTGGGCGCGGCCTTCTCTATGAAGGATTTGGGCGCATCGAAGACTAATATTGGGATGGAGATCAGCCGAGAGAGAGAGAGAGAGAGAGAGAGAGAGAGAGAGTCCAAGTTGCTATACTTGTCCCAAAAGAAGTACATTTACCGGGTACTTCAGCGTTTCGGGATGAACATGTTGAAGAAAGTGATTAACCCCCTTGCGGCTCACTTTAAGTTCACTGAGGAGCATTATCCATCTACCGAGGACGAGAAGGAAGATATGGAGCGGGTTCCATATGCCTCAGCTGTGGGGCATCTCATGTATGCTATGGTGTGTACGAGGCCAGACATCGGTCACGCAGTTAGCACATTTAGCGGGTATACTTCCAATCCTGGAAGGGTACATTGGAGTGCGGTCAAGTGGATTCTACGATATATTCAGGGCACTGCCGATTGGAGACTTTCTTTTGGTGGTGACGAGCCGAAGCTGGTTGGGTATACCGATGCTGATATAGCTGGAGATGTAGACACGAGACGATCGACTTCGGGCTATGTGATGATGTTTGCTGGTGGAGCGGTATCGTTGCAGTCGTGGTTGCAGAAGTGTGTTGACTTGTCGACGACAAAGGCATAGTACATTGCGGCGACGGAGGCTTACAAGAAGTTGTTGTGGATGACGAAGCTTCTGCAGGAAATGGGACTAAAGCAAGAGCAGTACCCTTTGCTTTGCGATAGCCAAAGTACAATGCACCTTGTGAAGAACCAGACATTTCATAGCCGGTCCAAACACATTGATACTCGGTATCATTGGATACAGGATGTGGTTGAAAAGAAGCAAGAGGCGCTTGAGAAGGTTCATACGGATGACAACGGAGCAGATATGTTCACAAAGATTCTTCCAAGGAAAAAGTTTGAGTACTGCATGCGGATCGTCTGGATGACGACCCCCTCCACATAGTTGTGAATGGTGGAATTTGTTGGAGTGGGTGGTGTTCCCAACCTATGTGAAAAATATCCAGAGTTTAATTGAGTATTTCTACATATAATAGGAATATCTCAATAGATTTGGATTCCTACATATAATAGGAATATGCAAATGGATTTGGATTTGGATTGGGTATTCCTATATATAATAGGAATACTAGTTGTGGATTTGAGGCTATATATATTAGGTGTCTCCTAGTCCTAAAATATATCTCATATCTAAAAAATATTGTAAAAAGAGGCAATAGTGCTTTTACAACATTGGAAGTAGTGATGAAGAGATTGAAGGCTATTTCGAAGAGGAGATCGGTTTCCGGTAATATTTTTTCTCGTCATCTCCGTTCTTCGTTTGTCTGTGATCTATTTTTTATTTCAAAGAGTTGTGGTGATCCATTTGGATCGGTGAGAAGTTTGTAAGGAGTCAGTATATTTTTTATTCAATTAATGGAGGTTTTTCAGGATTGGACTCTGATCGTCCCATGATTTTTTTTATTTGAATTTTTTACGTAAAAATTTATGTGTCTATGATTCGTGTTTGACGTTTTTTGATTTGTATACTTTTGTTAGGTTCTCTGGTATGATTTCTTGATTTAAAAAACAGTTTTCGTAATTTAGTTTCCAACATGGAATTGGATCTTTTGGTTCAAATTGAATTAGTGGTCACTGGTGTGGTGGTTGAGACTTGAGAGGGAGGTCAAGTATAAAGTAGCTTTGTCAGCTATGATGGGTCCAGTTAGCGAAGCAAATTGTGGTTTTGATTAGGCAAGGTTTTAGTCCTGGTGCAATCAAGTCTAATTTTGTCGTCTATCATAGTGACATTGTAAACATTCTTTTCTTGTGTGATGTGAAAAGACGTCTCCTTCCACCTTTTTGCCTATAATTCACCAGAAAAATGCACCTCTTGCATCGAACACTTTAAGATCTCGTGTGGTTCGTAAAATTATAAATTTTTTTTTTTTTTTAATTCTATGTTTGTATATCAAAGTAATAGAAGAATTTTCTTTTAATAGATTTTTTTTAATATTTTGGTATTTTCAAACACTGAAAAAAAAAACTATAAAAATTATATTTTTTCATAGAAAAAAACACACTAAAGAATTGATTTTTTTTTTTTTTTTGCAAACCAAATGATATCTAACCGTCGCCAAAGGGTGGGAAAGACGAGACTTTCAGTATGTATATTGCTCCTTCGGGTCCGTAAAAATACATTCTCTTAGCATTGGTGATTGTGGTTTTGGGGTTTGAAAATTTTTAAGTTTCCAACTAGTTGTACTTGCCGAGGGGTCGATCAAATTACTGACATTAGTATTGTGCAAACCGTGTAATAAAGATGGCAGATGCACTTAGAATGACTACATCATATCCTTATAACGCCTACACGAAGTGTGACGTATAATAGAAGGAGAAAAAAAAAACCTTCATTGAAACAACAGACACCATGTAATTCCCTTGTTACTGATTCACGACCAATATAGAAAACTAACATTCGATTCAGAAATCATCCGAGCTAAAGAGATTATTTAACAATTAACTTGTACCAAACAATAAAGTAACATATTATATATATATATATATATATATATATATATATATATATATATATATATTCGTCCCCTTTGAACCATCGGATCGAAGGAGGGGGTGTGTGGGATCCGCGCCGATCCAAAGGCTAAGAAAGATGGGGCTCCCGCGGAACTCACGATCCGGACCATATATATATATATATATATATATATATATATATATATATATATATATATATATATATATATATATATATATATACCAATGAGGTCGTAGCCTAATGGTTAAGACTGCATTCTATCCAGGCGGTTGCGGGTTTGAACCCCATGTGCGTCATTTAATTTTTCTTTGGGACAAATAAGTGGTGGTATGGCGGGGGGTGCATTGCAGGTGCGGTGGAGCGGTACGGTACGACCCAGGTGGTGTGCAGATACGATGCAAGGTGCAGGTGCGGCGCGACGCGATGCGGCTTCGGCTGCGTGAGATCTTCAGACTGGATGGAGCCTTCGGACGTGGTGCCTTCGGCAGACTGAATTTGTTGTAAGCCTTCGGACTGAGTTGTAGCCTCTCAGAGGGGCCTGAATAAAACTTACATTATATATATATATATATATATATATATATATATATATATATATATATATATATATATATATATATATATATATCTACGTTATTAAGAATTCCTGGATGTTTCTGAAATATCAGTATTGGAAACGTCTTTTTGGACCATATAGATTAGTTCAAAATCTTACGAGAATTTGTGTAGTGAAGAAACCAATCAGTATTGTCCAAAAAGACAAATTTAACGACTGCACAATATTCAAGTAAGATCTGTATATGTACTGCATGCAGTCATCTATAACCGTAAATAATGTTCGACGAACTTCACAGAGGCCAACATGATAATCAAGCTCATAATCTTTCATACTTTTTTTCGGATATGGTTCACCAATTTGGGTAGCCCATACGCCTAGTGACTGTCCTCCCCTTCCCCAATAGACTGACCAAGTCAATACACAACAAATCCGGTTTGTAACTGCCAATGTCTCTAACACACTAATTGTAATGTCTTGCTCTGCATGGTTCATTGAGATGATTTGTTGGTTTGAAGGACCGTTTTGACTTGGGTTCATAAATAGAATTTTTTTTCAGATATCTGCTCGGTTGAGACAAATATGTACTCCTTCAAGTGGATGATTTTGATTATTATCTCATTTACCTTTACAGTAATGAAATGGATGTTGCATGTTTAGTTCTTTATGCTACGAGTTTTGTTACATGCTAATAAATAAATAAAAAATCAAGATAGATAAGAAAGTAATCTCATTTATGTAACTTGATAGAACATGAAAATTTTAAACTGTTGATTAGATTTGTATAATGTAGATACATATCACATGGATTATTAACTTGCTGTATATATATGAATTTTGTACCATTGTAGTATCTTATCATATGGAATATAGTACTATGATTATAATATCATATAAAATGTTTTATCGTTTCTATGAACATGAAGATTACAGTAATGTTGTTTCAGAGATGAAAATATGGAAAGATTCGGGATTGCGAGAGATGGCTCGAGGAATGTGGTAATGCGGAAGAGATGTGTTATGGTAATATTGAGTAGAGATTTGTATAGTTATTTCAGTTTTTTTTGCCATGTATATGTGTTAAGAGTCTAATTGTTTATGCATATGCATGGTCATGAACAGTGGCGTAGCTAGGATTTTTATCTAGGGGGCACGATACAAATGCACCAGTCTACGACGAATCACGGGCCCGTAAAATGGTGATCCGGTTGACGGTCTCAAAATTGGACGAAACTTACAACGTAGGACAATTTCAACGTTGTACATCTAATGACGCGAATCCCTGGTGATCCAAAGAGCGCATGGAGAATAATTACAAAATTTTAAAAAGTATCGATACAATAAAAAATGACGGATACATGCCAAATTTATCGTGCACAGTCGACAAATTCTAGTCATGTCTATTTCCACACGTCGGCGTTAACTGTACTTATATTTTTTAGTGTAATTGTTCATGCCGGGATCACATGAATTAGTAGGGCGACACCCAACTCACATTTTTAATTAAATAAAACTATTTAAGTAGCTCACTTCGAGCTCCAGGATGACTGATCAAATTTAAATGAAAGGAGAAGAGTTTACCAAGATCAAGCAACATCATTCCTCGCAAAATTTTAAGGTGCAATTGTGGGTGAATTTTATAATTAGAAATTGATAGGTTGTTCAACCATAATTAACCAAGTTTCTATAAGTTATAACAATCAAGAGGGTAATCTTATGAAATACTCACACACAAGTATTGAAATTGTTAGCTAGGCTTCAAACAATGCAAATAACCAGCCTAAGAAAAACAAATCTATAATAATACTATATAAAATATAATATTAGTATAAATGTCAATACTACAGATAAATGAAACAGTACTGGATGAATAAATTAAGGCTTCAAACTTTGTGAACTATGCCTAGGATATAATAAAACACCTGTAAACCCCCTCGACCAGATTTAGGTCTACCTGGCTTAGATAGAGAGACTAGGGTTAGTTTGGAGCCAATTAGAATTAGAACATAATATTTTAGATTAATGTACAATATTCGTATTACTTGGTCCACCTTATCGTTGCTTCGATATTTGGAGCGCTACTCTAGCTTTTGCTTTCAAACTAATTTTACACACTTTTCCTAGACGTGCCAGCCTTCCATTCTGACCTATGTGTAACTCATAAATACCCTCTCTTGTGCCTCATTTTAGTCACACAATATTCTGTAACGTCTATTCTTAAATCCAAATAAATTCAACTTTGCATCTTTGTACGTTCTAATCGAAATTGGAGACACAACCTCGACCCGTTTTGTGCAACCCAATTTATGACAATATTCTATTCTGAGTCTTCTATGTCCTTGACACTTGTGTCCCACCCAAATTTTATCCTATGTACTTCTAATTAATTAAAGAATACCATTGACACTAATTTTAATTAAATTGGTGTAATGATCCAACCTAACCCAAAACTAGACCCAACACCAACCCAAACCCCCACTCACACCCTCAAGGTTCATACTAAACACCACACACCATTTTAACCCACTATATCACACCAAACATGGTATTTTTCCTCATCCAATCTTAATTTCTCTTGTTTGTACAATTTCCCAATTGTTAGGGACTTTAGTGCAAATAGGCAATTAGGTGTCCACCTCCCATTGGAGCCAAGCCATGAATAAACCCCCCTCATTTGTTGACCGGTCTCCTAGATTTTCCCCTCCATTTTGTGTGTACCACGCACAACCTTTTTCTCCTACCTCATATATGTAAACCCCCTGAATTTTCAAAAATATTAAACTTGGATTTTTTTCACAATTTTCTGGAATTTTCTGAAAATTTTTCGATAATTAAAATCAGGATTTTAATTATTAAATAATTTTTAATTATTAATAAATAATATTAAAATATTATAGAAATAATATTTTTGGGTGTAAAATGGAAAATTGGACTTAGGATAATTTTTCTGGAATTTATTGGACCCCGGACCTATTTTAAAAACACCTAAAAACTATTATATTTAAATTAATAAATTAATTAATTATTTATTTAATTCTTTAATACTTAAATCCGGCCCAGCCCGTACACCCTGGCCCAATATCCTGGCCCAGCCCACGACTTAACGGGTCGGGTTGGGTCCACCCGAACCCGACCCGCCGCCTGCCCGACCCGGGCGACCGTCTCCTCCCCACGACCCTGTCCCCCGCTCTTCCCGACGACGGCTCCGGCCACGTCGCCGGAGCCCGCGTCAGCGCCCGCACCCCTCGACGCCACGATCCCCTCCTCCCCGCCATTTCCGGCCGACCCCCTCGCCCTCTCCACCTATATAAACCCCCACACCGAAACCCTCCGGCCATCCCACCACCACCTAGCGCCGCCGCCCTCCTCGCCGCGCCGTCGTGAGCCGCCAGCCCCTTCTCCTCCTCCCTCCCAGTTGACGCCTCGCCTCCAGCCGCTTAGCCCCCTCGGCGCCGTCCCCGACTCCCCAGACCCCCGAGCGCAGCACCTCCGGTCGGCTCCGCCCGCCTCCCAGCGCGCCGCCGCCACCAGCCGACGCCCCAGCTCCCCCCGGCGACGCTGTCCCCGGCCTCCCTCCACCTCAGCTCCGGCCGGACCGCCGCCTCCGGCCAAGCAGAACCCTAAACCTAACCCTAGTTCTCTCCCTCGTGTCGGCACGTGTCGGACACGACACGGACACGAGAAATTTTAATTTCTCGAGCCCTGTTCAGGTACATGTAACTTTCTTCTCGCTGTCCCATTTTCTATTCCGTAAATTGCAACGCGTAACCTGCATGACCCTCTCGGTGCCCGGGCAAACCGCTCGGGGCATCGCGTCCTGTGGTGATCGCACACCGCGATCAAAAAACAGGAAAAACAACGACCCGATTTACCCCGGAACTGGGTACGCCCCGCCAAACGGGACGACTTGGTCGCGCGCGATCTTCACAGATATGTGCGCGTCTTTGATACGGACGTGTGGGATTTCGCGGAAGTCGATTCGGGTGTACGTGCACACCGGGATCAATACGTATCCGCGGACAACGCCCCGTATCCGACTTTTCTGAATCATGCCCTAACTTTCTGTACACACGTCGGATCGAAACGAAACTTGTGCCATCGGACTCGTAGCGATACGCTGGTCCTGTGACCGAAGTTTGGTTCGATTCTGAGAACGTTGACGAAATCGCGTGTCGTGGGCCCCAAGGCCCCGCTCGACGGGCGATTTTGTGATCGACTCATCGGAATCCAATTCTGGAAGTTCCGTTGGGTTCGTATCATCGTTCCTGACCTGTTAACACTAAGTTGGGTGAATTTGGAGACATTTGACCCTGACACATTTTTCGGTGCAAAGCGGGCTCACATGTGGACCCCGTTTTGACCCAAAATTGTGTTTTTGCCCTTGTCTCCAAATTGGACTCAAGGATAGGCGTTTCTAGCTATTTGATATCTTCTGATCATGATGGTAATATTTATTTCAGCATCCGGACACATTTCTGGAAATTTCTCGAGGATAGAACTCTAGTTGGGATCCAAACATCAGGCAAGTACCTGCACTTCAAGTTTATTCTTTATATTGTGATAATTAATTTCTTGCTCTTCTAGTACCATTAGATGATTACACTTAGTGTTAGAATTTGGATTTCATGTCTTGCTTTTCGTGTCGGGAGGGAGAATACTATGAGGCATGTAGTTTACCCTTCCCCCTGTCCTGACTGCTAGCTGTTGGTACGCGACTGTACCATCAGCCTTATACTTGATTATTCCTGACTGCTAGCCGCCTATGGCATGCCTTATTAGCCTTATAAATTCCTACATGCCAACTATGTATTCTAAATACACAATTTCACACACATAGTTTCTTGTCTTGTTGTAGTTCCATTTTTTGTCTCATTATATTTCTGTTTTACTCATATCCCTGATTTACAGCAATTAACCCTTAGTTAATTTTACTATTTATTGTGCATATTCTTATCGTGAGGTTTAGTCAGTTTTTTCCTACTTATCATAAATATTTAGTTTAATCTTTGTTGTGCATTTGGTACTTTGCTCATTTCCTGACTGGATCCGTTGATATTAGGCGATGATGAGGACTATGCCCCCACCTTTTATGGCCCCTATGAGGTAGCAGATGATACTTTTGAGGAGCTGGTTCCTACTCAGGAGGCTACCTTTGAGGAGTAGTAGCCAGTTAGTTAGTATTTTTCTTTCAGCCTAATAATCGGGTTTGTCCCCGATTTATCTTCTGGTTCTGTAATAAACTATGGATTTGTGTGTCACAATTTATTTTATAAAATTTTAACATTCCTATTTCCTGTTATTATCCTTGCCTATTTAATTATTGTGAATGAGCTAGATTTTAATTTAACTGTGAATATGATCTAGACAGCGTACTACCGCCGACACTGCGGCGTAGGCTGGACGTACCCACGTACTCGTGCCCGAATATCCGGGTGCGGGTCATGACACGTTTTTATGGTGGCCCATGCAGGTCTAGTATCCTTAAATAGTGTAATATCCTAGGACCGAGTATGATATAAGATTGAGGATTTTAGGAAAAACTCATTCACAGAATAGGATCTTTTATTTCAAATCTTGATATCATTCCTAGTCAATTTTCCTATCGTCCTTGATTTCCAAGTAATCTATTCTAATCCTCCTATTCCTTAACCTTTCAGAATGGTTCAGACAAGGAATACCGTAGGAGGCACATCCGAACCCGCCGAGCAGACTGTGCCTGAAACCCTTGCGCTCCCTCCGCCTCCAACTACTCCGAAAGTTACTATGGATGGGGCACAGCTACTCGGAGTATTCCAGGGACTCATAGAATCCCAGAAGGAACAGACTGCCCTGCTACGAACTAGCCTTTCATATGCTCTTCGGTCCCAGGAGGCACCACAAAAGAGGCCAGGAAGTGCCAAGGACTTCAAGAACCTTGGACCCTTGGAATTCTATGGGACTGAAGGTATTCTCTATGCCGATGAATGGATAGAGAATGTGGAGCGACTCTTGAAAACTGCTCGGGTCCCTGATGATCTTAAGGTGGAATCTGCAAGCCTGCAACTATTCGACATAGCTCAGACTTGGTTTAGAGATGAACCTCAATTATCTGCTCCTGAGCTCACTTGGGAGGATTTCAAGAGGCTGTTCAAGAAGAAGTTTTATCCCGAAGTGGCTCGGGAAGCTCTCGAAAGTCAATTCGAGAGGCTGGAACAAGGTAATCTTTCTGTTGATGAGTACACTGCTGAATTTAGCAGACTGAGCCACTTTGCAGAATATATGGTTCGTACCCCTGAAGATAGAGCCCGTAGATTCAAGAAGGGGTTGTCTCCTGATATTCGCCTTGCTGTCACCACTAGCCGAGCTCGTACATACGAAGAAATCTTGAGCGTGGCACAAGGTGTTGAAAGAGACATGGGACCTAGACTAAAGCGGGAAAGAGATGCTGGAAGTATGGGACCCCACAAACGCCCATTCCAACCACAACTACAGCAAAGGGCCCCGCAACAAACCCAGCGTCCTCTCCCTCGAGCCACAACACCCCAACACCAAACTCAAGGACAGAACCAACGAGCTCCCACTTGTGGCTTTTGTCAAAAACAAGGTCACTCTTGGCAAGTTTGTAGAAAGAGGCTAGGTGCCTGTCTATATTGTGGCTCAGCAGTACATCAAATGAGGGACTGTCCTGCTGCTCAAGGACGCACAGCTGCACAAAAAGTTCCAGTTCAGGCCAGGCCCCCAGCAGCGCAGCAGAGAGGACCCCCACTTCCAACCTAACAACAACGCTTTGCTCAGCACCAACATCAGCAACAGAGGGGTGCACCTCAGCAAGGCCATGCTTTTGCAATGACTCTAGAGGAAGCTGAAGCCACAGCAGATGTGATAACATGTTCTGTACTTATAAATTCAGTACCAGCCATTAATTTATTTGATTCTGGAGCTTCACATTCATTCATGTCCGTAGATTTTCTTATGAAGCATAGCTTAGTCACAGAACCTCTTAGGAATTGTTATAAGATCATTACCGGTGGAGGAATTATCCCGGTTAGTGATGCATGTAACAATTGTCCTATTACACTATGTGGGAGAGAATTATATGCTAGGCTACTCATAATGCCAATTCTCAGTTTCGACATTATTCTGGGTATGGATTGGTTGAGTCAACATCATGCCACTATAGATTGTCACAGAGGTAGTGTAATCTTCAGGCCCCCTGACAAGCCAGAATTTGAATTCACTAGAGGTTCTAGAGAATTGGGTAGTAACCAAATTTGTGGAGCCCTAGTACCAGAAGAATTGCCACTACCTATCATCTCTGAATATCTTTATGTCTTCCCTGAGGATCTCCCAGGATTACCCCCAGACCGAGAAGTTGAATTCTCTATTGACTTGGTGCCGGGAGCAGCGCCAGTATCTCAAAATCTATACAGAATCAACAAGAAAGAGATTGTAGAACTAAATGAGCAGATAAAAGAGTTAGAAGACAAATGCTTCATTAGGTCTAGTGTTTCACCCTGGGGAGCTCCAGTTTTATTTGTGCCAAAGAAGGATGGAACATCTCTAATGTGTATTGATTATAGGGCATTGAATGCTTTAACAATCAAGAATAAGTATCCCCTACCAAGGATAGATGATTTATTTGATCAATTAAGTGGAACTCGGGTATTCTCGAAGATTGACTTGAGGTCTGGTTACCATCAAGTAAGGGTGAGGAAGGAAGACATCCCTAAAACTGCTTTCAATACCCGGAACGGACACTACGAATTCTTAGTAATGCCGTTCGGGTTGACTAATGCTCCAGCAGTATTTATGAATTTAATGAACAGAGTCTTCCAGCAATATCTAGACAAATTTGTAGTGGTTTTCATTGATGATATTTTGATTTATTCCAAGACTCCAGAAGAACATGAAGAGCACTTGAGGCTGGCATTGGAGACATTAAAGAAGGAAAAACTTTATGGAAAACTATCTAAATGTGCATTCTTCCTAGACAAAGTAGAATTTTTGGGGCATGTTGTAACTGGAGATGGAATAGCAGTCGATCCTAAGAAGATAGCAGCAGTAGAATCATGGCCCACTCCAGACTCTGTAGCAGAAATTAGAAGTTTCCTGGGACTAGCTGCTATTATCGAAAGTTTGTGAAGGACTTTGCTAGAATTGCTGAACCAATGACAAAATTAACAAGGAAGGATGAAAAATTTATATGGACTGACGAATGTCAACATGCTTTTGAAGAATTAAAAAAAAGGCTGACTACTACCCCTATTCTGACCTTACCATCTGGAACCGGAGGATTCGCTATATATAGTGATGCTTCTGGAAAAGGTCTAGGTTGTGTATTGGAGCAGAACAAAAAGGTAATAGCATATGCTTCTAGACAGCTTCGACCTCATGAAAAGAACTATCCAACTCATGACTTAGAATTGGCAGCTGTTATCTTTGCTCTTAAGCTATGGAAACACTATCTTTATGGAGAAAGGGTAGAAATCTTTACAGATCATAAGAGTCTGAAATATATCTTTACTCAAAAAGAGCTGAACATGAGGCAAAGAAGGTGGCTGGAGTTAATGAAAGATTTTGACATCACCCTTCAATATCATCCTGGGAAGGCCAACGTAGTTGCTGATGCTCTAAGCAGATATCCCATGGCAATGTACTTGACGATGGACCAACACTTGCTCGAGGACTTGGAAAGTTTGGGTATTGAGGTAATTATTCCGGGAATAGAAGGTCAAATGATGAATTTGAAGATCCAATCTACCTTAATGGATAAGATTAAGGAGACTTAGTTTCAGGACGAAGGCCTACGAAGCATTCGAGGCCAAGTACAAGCTGGATTATTGGAGGAATTCAAAATTCATGAAGATGGATCACTGAGACATGGAGATAGATTATGTGTACCTCAAGGAGATATAAGAGAAAAAATTATACAAGAGGCACACAGATCACAATACTCTATACATCCAGGAGCCAACAAAATATACAAAGACCTGAGGACGCATGTTTGGTGGCATGGCATGAAAAGAGAAGTAGCCAAGTTCGTATCTCGTTGCTTAGTGTGCCAACAAGTCAAGGCTGAAAGACAAAGACCTGGGGGATTGCTTCAACCACTACCCATTCCGGAGTGGAAGTGGGAACATATTACTATGGATTTTGTTTCTGGACTTCCAAGGACACCTAGTGGGAAGGATACAATTTGGGTGATAGTGGATAGACTGACCAAGTCTGCACATTTTTTACCCTTCAAAGTAGGGCTACCTACGGAAAAGTTGGCAGATTTATATATCCGACAGATTGTTAAATTGCATGGAGTTCCAGTAAGTATTGTCTCCGACCGAGATTCAAGATTTACCTCTCACTTCTGGAGGAGCTTACAAGCTAGCTTGGGGACTCAACTCAAATTCAGCACAGCTTATCATCGCCAAACTGATGGACAATCTGAACGTACAATCCAGACACTTGAAGATATGCTCCGTACATGTGTTCTGGATTTTGGAGGATCGTGGGAAGATTATCTACATCTTGTGGAGTTCTCTTATAATAACAGTTACCAAGCAAGTATTGAAATGACTCCATTTGAGGCTTTATATGGACGAAGATGTCGTACCCCGCTATCATGGGACGATGTAGGAGAAAGAGCTTTACTGGGACCAGAGATGGTGATCGATTCAACCGAGAAGGTGAAACATATAAGGGAAAGACTTCGGGTGGCTCAAGACAGGCAACGACATTGGACAAATAGCCATCGAAGACCATTGAAATTTGAGGTAATTAATTTATGATATTCAAGTTAATTTAACATTATGATTATGGAACTAAGACTTGATTATGACTTTATTAAAGGTTGGAGAATTAGTATTCTTGAAGATTTCTCCGACACGTGGCACCATTAGGTTCGGAAGGAGCGGAAAACTCAGCCCAAGATTTATTGGACCGTTTGGCATACAGGAGAGAATCGGAGAAGTGGCATATCGTCTGGCATTGCCACCCTCTCTGGATGGGGTCCATAACGTATTCCACGTGTCGCAACTGAGAAAATACGTGTCAGATCCCAGTCACATTTTGGATCATTCAGAGCTCGAAGTGGGCCCAAGCTTGACTTACCAAGAGCAACCTGTGGAGATACTGGACCGAACGGAGAAAGACCTAAGGAATCAAGTTATTCCCCTTGTTCGTATAGCTTGGAAGCATCATTCTTCCGGCGAATCCACCTGGGAGCGAGAAGACGAGATTAGAGAGCGCTACCCCTATCTTTTTGAACCTTGAGGTATATTTTAACTCTCGACCTTTCCTTTCGTGCCATTGTTATTCTTAAATTTTGAGAACAAATTTTTTATAAGTTGGGTAGATTGTAAACCCCCTGAATTTTCAAAAATATTAAACTTGGATTTTTTCACAATTTTCTGGAATTTTCTGAAATTTTTTCGGTAATTAAAATAAGGGTTTTAATTATTAAATGATTTTTAATTGTTAATAAATAATATTAAAATATTATGGAAATAATATTTTTGAGTGTAAAATGGAAAACTGGACTTAGGGTAATTTTTCTGAAATTTATTGGACCCCGGACCTATTTTAAAAACACCTAAAAACTATTATATTTAAATTAATAAATTATTTATTTATTTATTTAATTCTTTAATACTTAAATCCGACCCAACCCGTACACCCTGGCCCAATATCCTGGCCCAGCCCACGACTTAACGGGTCGGGTCGGGTCCACCCGAACCCGACCCGCCGCCTGCCCGACCCGGGCGACCGTCTCCTTCCCACGACCCTGTCCCCCGCTCTTCCCGGCGACGGCTCCGGTCACGTCGCCGGAGCCCGCGTCAGCGCCCGCACCCCTCGACGCCACGATCCCCTCCTCCCCGCCATTTCCGGCCGACCCCCTCGCCTCTCCACCTATATAAACCCCCACACCGAAACCCTCCGGCCATCCCACCACCACCTAGCGCCGCCGCCCTCCTCGCCGCGCCGCCGTGAGCCGCCAGCCCCTTCTCCTCCTCCCTCCCAGTCGACGCCTCACCTCCAGCCGCCTAGCCCCCTCGGCGCCGTCCCCGACTCCCCAGACCCCCGAGCGCAGCACCTCCGGTCGGCTCCGCCCGCCTCCCAGCGCGCCGCCGCCACCAGCCGACGCCCCAGCTCCCCCCGGCGACGCTGTCCCCGGCCTCCCTCCGCCTCAGCTCCGGCCGGACCGCCGCCTCCGGCCGAGCAGAACCCTAAACCTAACCCTAGTTCTCTCCCTCGTGTCGGCACGTGTCGGACACGACACGGACACAAGAAATTCCAATTTCTCGAGCCCTGTTCAGGTACGTGTAACTTTCTCCTCGCTGCCCCGTTTTCAATTCCGTAAATTGCAACGCGTAACCTGCATGACCCTCTCGGTGCCCGGACAAACCGCTCGGGGCATCGCGTCCTGTGGTGATCGCACACCGCGATCCAAAAACAGGAAAAATAACGACCCGATTCACCCCGGAACTGGGTACGCCCCGCCAAACGGGACGACTTGGTTGCGCGCGGTCTTCACAGATACGTGCGTATCGTTAATACGGACGTGTGGGATTTCACAAAAGTCGATTCGGGTGTGCGTGCACACCGGGATCAACGCGTATCCGCGGACAACGCCCCGTATCCGACTTTTCTGAATCATGCCCTAACTTTCTGTACACACGTCGGATCGAAACGAAACTTACGCCATCGGACTCGTAGCGATACGCTGATCCTGTGACCCAAGTTTGGTTCGATTCTGAGAACGTTGACGAAATCGCATGTCGTGGGCCCCACAGGCCCCGCTCGACGGGCGATTTTGTGATCGACTCATCGGAATCCAATTCTGGAAGTTTCGTTGGGTTTGTATCATCGTTCCTGACCTGTTGACACCAAGTTTGGTAAATTTGGAGACCTTTGACCCTGACCCATTTTTCGGTGCAAGCGGGCCCACATGTGGACCCCGTTTTGACCCAAAATTGCCGTTTTTGTCCTTGTCTCCAAATTGGACTCAAGAACAGGCGTTTCTAGCTATTTGATATCTTCTGAGCATGATGGTAATATTTATTTCAGCATCCGGACACATTTCTGGAAATTTCCCGAGGATAGAACTCTAGTTGGGATCCAAACATCAGGCAAGTACCTGCACTTCAAGTTTATTCTTTATATTGTGATAATTAATTCCTTGCTCTTCTAGTACCATTGGATGATTACACTTAGTGTTAGAATTTGGATTTCATGTCTTGCTTTTCGTGTCGGGAGGGAGAATACTAGGAGGCATGTAGTTTACCCTTCCCCCTGTCCTGACTGCTAGCTGTTGGTACGCGACTGTACCATCAGCCTTATACTTGATTATTTCTGACTGCTAGCCGCCTATGGCATGCCTTATTAGCCTTATAAACCCCTACATGCCAACTATGTATTCTAAATACACAATTTTACACACATAGTTTCTTGTCTTGTTGTAGTTCCATTTTCTTGTCTCATTATATTTCTGTTTTACTCATATCCCTGATTTACAGCAATTAACCCTTAGTTAATTTTACTATTTATTGTGTATATTCTTATCGTGAGGTTTAGTCAGTTTTTTCCTACTTGTCATAAATATTTAGTTTAATCTTTGTTGTGCATTTGGTACTTTGCTCCTTTCCTGACTGGATCCGTTGATATTAGGCGATGATGAGGACTATGCCCCTACCTTTTATGGCCCCTATGAGGTAGCTGATGATACTTTTGAGGAGTCGGTTCCTACTCAGGAGGCTACCTTTGAGGAGTAGTAGCCAGTTAGTTAGTATTTTTCTTTCAGCCTAATAATCGGGTTTGTCCCCGATTTATCTTCTGGTTCTGTAATAAACTATGGATTTGTGTGTCACAATTTGTTTTATGAAATTTTAACATTCCTATTTCCTGTTATTATCCTTGCCTATTTAATTATTGTGAATGGGCTAGATTTTAATTTAACTGTGAATATGAAGCGTACTACCGCCGACACTGCGGCGTAGGCTGGACGTACCCACGTACTCGTGCCCGAATATCCGGGTACGGGTCGTGACAATATACACCCTCCATTCAAAATCAAGCCCATCCTACCCCTCCAATCCTTCATGAAGAACCTTCACCCATCCCTAGAAATGCATTATGCTGGCCCTAATCCCAATGCCATCCTCCTCTCTCTCTTCTACATAAACCACCTCATCCCTCTCTCCATTTTCATCCACAACCAACCTCACCCGAACCCTAACTCTCTCTTTCTTCTTCTTCCCTGATTTCCTCTTCCAACTCTCCGGCCATCACCACCCCGCCACCACAGTCACCCGACCTTACTCCTCCGACCTTCCTCCTCCACGACAGCAACCACCACCGCCATAGCAACCATCGTCACCACCTCTTCCATCACCATCATCACCACCTCACCATCACCATCCTGCCACCGCATTCTCCATCCCCTCGACTTCCTCCTCTCTCTCCTCCGAGCAACCACGGTCCCCGCCACCAGCTTAACCACCGTCGCAGCAACCACCGTCACCATCTTAACCACCACCACAGCCATCCCGACCACCATCATCATCACTCGACTCCTCCTCCAGTAAACCCAACCCTGACAGCCAATATCCCGACCATCACCATCATCCCCACGACCACCGCCTCCTCCGACCATCTCCACTACCATCATCATCACCCCGCCACCACACCTCAACCACCACCCACGACCACCTCACCTCCCTTCTCCTTCTCCTCCTCCGACCGCTATCACCTTCTCATCACCTTGACCACCATCACCATCACTCCACCATCACCACCTCCAACCGCCACCGCCACCATCAGCCTCACCCTTACCCGACTATAGCCACCACCACCACCGTCATCTCGTCACCACGACCCCGCTGCTGCTGCCATTGTTGTTGCTGCTGCTACTATGCATCACCGGAGCGCCTCCACCAGCCGGAGATCGGCCACCCTCGAGCAGCGGACCGAGCACCCTTCCCCCCCCATTTACGAGCACCCCTAGGTTTGCATGTCCACTCTTCCTTCATGTTGTTGTTGTTGCATGGACAAATATTGACTTGTGAACCCTAGTACCTAGTGTATATATGTGCATGTATTGGACTAGTGGTTAGTGTTACTAAATACTTCATGGAAATTAGGTTGTTAGTATGGCATATGATTGTGTATTCCCTAGGTGCCTAGACTAAAGTACCATTTGTGTGCACTCTAACCCATTAGCTAGGACACGGGTTAGGTTATACGATATTTAGAGTTGTGCCGTATTTGGTGTCACGTCCCAGTCCCAAAATATGTAGGACTAGGAATACGTAACATGCCCAGCTGTATGTATACGAACTCTAATATATGGATACCATATACACACGTACGCTGTACATGAATATCCAATCCACCAGTGGTAATATACTGTCACAACAAGTCATACACAATCTATATCTCATTCACAGCACAAATAATAAGTAGGAATAAAGAGCTGAATAATATCTGAATATCAAATATGAGTATCAAGTCTGATAGTCGGATGGAAACAAATCCACTACAAAACGACTATACTGAAGTAGCAACAAGGATCTCTAAACAGCGGTAATAAAATTACAGATACTCCGAAGGTAAGACCTCCTCCATCTGGTAAGTAGCGTCAGGTCCAGGTCCGTACTCCTGCTCGTCTATATATGGAAAGGGACCAGGTCCTCAGAGGGACGTAACAAGATACATATAAACATGCCAATAAAGTACTGAAAGTAAACATCCAATGGGGTCGTCTAACCGTCTAAGTGAATGCAGTTTGAGAACAACTTTCTAACATGTGGGCTATCTGGCCATATAATGGGATTGGCATAGTTCTCTTGGAGATCCATGGGCCTACAAAGCATGTCGTCTTTTGAACGGCAGAGGCCGCCAAGTAGTATAGGAGTCATCACGACCGCGTATCTCCGGCGGAGCGTACGGGTTACATAAAAAAAAAGTACAAAGGAGCCCAAACGCCTTACTTGTTGTTCTCCCCACCCCATGCTTTAAGCATGTCACATCCATGACACGATTTGGTTCATAGCCTATCTTTAGTACAATAGCCCAATCCTACAACCAAACAAGGACAAGGATTGGACCACCGTACTACAATAGGCTATGTCCATGGACCACTAATAACTGCTAAGTCCTCTAGCATACAAAGTTTCTATCAGCAGTTATCTCTAACGCACGGCTCATACGTACAAGAGGTCAGACCTGTCACGCAGTTCTTGATCTATATGAGACTCACACTCGTGTAACAGCTGTGTCACGGCCAATGAAACATAGATGCCTCATGATAATTGGGTGGTCCCATAAAGTAGGTCCAATGCAAATACATAAATAAAAACATAATATGACGACATCGTCGTTGCACCCAAGTTTTCTTGGACGCACAATTTATATAGCAATTAAAATAAATGAACTAAATAAGCAGAAATAAAATATGCATGCATCATATGGAATGTAAATAGTACAATGACAAGGTATACTTGTCTGGTAATAAATATGTATAGTGCAAGCGTCCAAAACGGTGTTAAGTTTGGAGGAAGAATTAGGGTTCGGGTTTAGGGATGTACTGTATGGGATATATATATAGGAAAAGAGGTCGGTTCTGCGGGAGTAGTTTAGTGGTTTCAAAAATCGCTGCTGCTGCTGTTTCTTTCTTTCTCTTGTTTTGGTTTTTTGGTTTAGGGAGAGTTTAGTAATAATAAAAAGATAAAGAGGCGGTGGTGTTGCTGCTGATATTTTTTTTCACACGCGCGGAGGGAGAAAGAAAAGTTGGTTTTTGCTACTGTTGTTGTTGATATTTTGCTCTCCTAACGGGTCCGGGTAGGGCTAAACGGGTAGTGGGTTTAGGATAGAGGGTTTGAATTTTGGGTTGAGATCCAATAGGAATTATATTTGTGCATACCATTAAGCTAGTAATAGTCCAAAGGGTCTCCTACATGAAATAAATTAGGACAAATTTATAATGGCTCCATAAATCTCCTAAATGCACAAATACCTCAAATAAAAATTAAATAAAATCTATTTTCTCTATTTAGCTCATAATTACTATAAAAATTAATATGATTTATAAAATTAGGGGTTTTATACCATGTGTTCCAGACTCCATGCGTTCCATTCGTCTAATGTGGCAGGGTTCCTTGAGACAAAATATTTCTGTTGCGACTGAAGTAATTCTCTCCAACTAAATATGGGTCACGTGTCAAACTGACCAAGTCACGCAAACAAAAGATGAGAACCGCCTAGATCTTCAGCAACAATAAATCACAACAAATATTCATATGGCAGCTCGGCCTGGACTCGCTCCCACGGTCGGAACTATATCGTGTTAAGGATGTACACGTGGCAGCATGCCCATAGTATGCGACTATAGTTGTAACTGTATTTTGTTGAAGGATCCTCATCTGCTACCAAACAGAAACACATGCGGCACCTATAGCCCATCAGCATGATGGCTATAAATAGGAAAAATTTAGACGTTCCAAGGGTTGGCTTTTCTGCTTCAGAGACCAGACCCCTCCAAGCGAGCTACGTACGTGCACACAAGCTCAAGAGAGAGAAAAAAGAATAGAGCATATGCATTCCCTCATCGGACCGTCAACGGAATAAAGGAGTCGCTGCAGTACTCGATCTCCATCGTCACATTCCCTTGATCAAAAATATTGTACTTAGATTTTCTGTCTAGGATTTCTTTGTACTCTTTTTGTTTGTTGTTGAACAAAAGTTTTCCAAACGCACTTTAATGGCGAACATGAGATACTTTACCGAGGATGATTTTATTATTTTACTACTCTATGTTGATAATATGCTACTGGTGGGTCAGAATGCCACTAGGATAGCGGAGTTGAAGCGCCAACTGGGTACGACCTGCTTTATGAAGGATTTGGGCTCTGCAAAGACCATTCTTGGGATGGAGATCAGCCGAGAGAGAGAGAGAGAGAGAGAGAGAGAGAGAGAGTCCAAGCTGCTACACTTGTCCCAAAAGAAGTACATTCACCGGGTACTTCAGTGTTTCGGGATGGACGGGTCGAAGAAAGTGAGTAACCCCCTTGCGGCTCACTTTAAGTTCACTGAGGAGCAGTGTCTATCTACCGAGGATGAGAATGAAGATATGGAGCGAGTTCCATATGTCTCAACGATGGGGAGTCTTTTGTATTCTATGGTGTGTACAAGGCTAGACGTCGCTCACGCAGTTGGCACAGTTAGCAAGTATACTTCCAATCCTGGAAGGGTACATTGGAGGCGGTTAAGTAGATTCTATGATACCTTCAGGGCACTGTCGATTGGAGACTTTATTTTGGTAGTGATGAGCCAAAGATGGTTGGGTATAACGATGCTGATATGGCTAGAGATTTAGACACGAGACGATCGACTTCGGGCTATTTGATGATGTTTGTTAGTGGAGCAGTATCATGGCAGTCACGGTTGTAGAAGTGTGTTGCCTTATCGACGACAGAGGTAGAGTACATTACGGCGACAGAGGCTTGCAAGGAGTTGTTGTAGATGAATAAGCTATTGCAGGAAGTGGGGCTAAAGCAAAAGCAATACACTTTGTTTTACGATAGCCAGAGTATAATTCACCTTGTGAAGAACCAGACATTTCATTGCCGGTCCAAACATATTGATACCCGGTATCATTGGATACGGGATGTGGTTAAAAATAAGAAAGCGACGCTTGAGAATGTTCATATAGATGATAACGAAGTAGACATGTTCATAAAGGTTCTACCAAGGAAAACGTTTGAGTACTGCAGGCAAATTGTCGGGATGACGACCTCCTCCACATAGTTGTGAAGGAGAAGATTTGTTGGAGTGGGTGTCACGCCCCGATCTCCCGCAGGCAATCGGCCGTTCCCGCTAGGCGGGAATCACCCTCGCCAGCGCTCCCGCGGAACGATCGCTTAACCCATCCGGGCGTGATGCCGCACGAGCGTGAGCCACGCCCGTGCAAGGCCATGGTTCATTGGCTGGCGGTTAGAGTTTTAAGCCACAGAGTCGCACAGATTGTCCGAGTGCAGCGGAGTCATGAACGCATAGGCGATCGGTAACAGGTTCACTGAGTCGACAAATATAGCGGAAGCATTGAAACAAGTAAAGTAATCTCTTTATTGATATGAACAAGTATTACAGGCGGCGTATAGCCGAGATTACAAGTCGCTCAAGCCTCTCTCTCTGAAACAGTAAAGCGTGCCAAGTGGCTACAACTGTGGAATGATTTGTACAGGCGATGGTCAGGCGATGTTCACAACTTATGTCTTGTATATGTGCTTCAGACCCGGACGCACCGTTGCAAGGCTTCAGAGGAAACTCCTGGCCTTAGCACGCACGAAGGAGGCGTCCGCACCGTACGAGGTTCTCCCGCACCCTGCATATCAAACTGGTGGATTATCAGTACATTGAATGCACTGGTGGGGAAGCTACTCGCCCGCTCGACAAATCCAAACACGTAGTACAGGTTTCGTGCACAACTATTAAGTTGTCTTTCTAGTTGCCTTAGGATCAGTTTCATGCAAACATTGAATAGCTTATCGTGTCGGGCAGTGCGCCGTGCGATGTTTGAGGAAATACGGCGAGACTTACCAACTTACCATTTCTCCTTCCCTGTCCAAGGCAACATTGAGGCAAACATGTTAATTCAAGCAGGGGCAAGCATAAACATTCGGGAGCATAGCATATGCAAACATGAGGGTCGTTATTTTCAGATCGTTCAGGTGTTCAGAACATTGATGCTATGCAATGACTCGCACGCGGATAGCCGCTAAGCGAGGATGACTTATCTATATGAACAGAAGTCGCTGGCATAGCCATAAAGGACCAGATGTAGTCTCAGAGTCGAGGATAAAGTGCAAGCAACAGAAACGATGGGCCTTGCACTTATCCCGCCCTATACAGACGACTACGCTATTGTAGTCTCACGGTCGAGGATGAAGTGCAAGCATGCAGAAAACGGAGAGTCTTGCACCTATCCCGCCAAAACAGATGACTACCAGAAGTTCCGTCTAGACCGGGTCGGCCCCAGTGCCCCGGTGACCGCCCGCGGAACGAGATCCGAAGATCACCTTTCACAAGTTGTCCGCGACATGCAAGTCAGGGTCTCAGGTCAGATACAGAAACAAGTTCGTGGCAGAATATATATATATATGAACAAGTCCGGTATGGAACGAGTTCGAAACAGAATATATATATAAACTTGTTGAGACAGGGTTCAGTAGTTTGCTCCTCGAGCTGTAATTCAGGGATTTATTCGTTCTTGCTGCAGATTCCCTGGTTCAGAATTTGCCTTGGTGACCTAACGGTCCCGGATACTTGCAGGTTCGATCAGGCACGGAACGACTACTTAGTAGTCTTCCGGGGTTTGGATGAATACAAGGCAACATACAAGCAGACAAGCATGCGTTTCTAGGAACATAAGCAGGAACGTTGCTCGGGCCCGAAGGTAGTCCGAGAGATGAAACCGTTAAGGGACTTAGCATGCGAGGGTCTGAATATAAGCAGTATTTCCTTTTCCCATGTTCTAGCATAGCAATACAGGTTGGGATTATTCCCTTAGCTAGGTGCGTTGGATTTATTAGCATGCAGGGGTGAATCACCTAGCGACTAGCATAAATATTCCAGATTTTATATGTGCTGGCTAAGCAAAGACAAGTTCACCGTAGCCACCCACCTTAGCGATGATTCGCCTCGGTAGAGCGATACGTCTGAGCGAGCCTCTGAAAGTCCAAGCCGGATCCCTGTAGGGGCAAGTCTGGATATCCTTTGCGTCTTCATCGAGGCAAAGCGGGTCGGGACAGCTGCACGATTGCCGATTGAGACGGCAGTCCGCTTGAGCGGAACAGGGTGTTACAGTGGGCGGATTCCCAACCTATGTGGAGAAGACCCCGGAGTACGACGAGCGCCATCAGTGTGTCGAAAAAGCTCGAAGAGTACATCGAGTGCCGTGTATTAGAACATTTATGGTAAAAAAATATTATATTGGATTTTCATATTTGAATTTAATTATATATTTATGATTGGATCTTTCATATATTAACTTTCCATATAATTAGATTTCCAATTTATGGCAAGCCAATTTATGATTTGATTTCCATTAAATATATGATCGAATGTAATTGGATTTCCATAAATATTTTTTGCTTCCATATACATATTTTCAATACATGAAAACCCTAATTCATGCAAGGGTTTATAAAAAGGCTCATGCAATATAGAACAAAGAGAGAAGAGAAAAAATAGAAAAAAGATGGCAATAGTTCTTTGCAATATTGGAGAGGAGAAAGAATGATTGGAGGCCGTTTTAGAAAAAGAGATCAATTTTGGGTATTTTTTGTTTTCTTCTATCTTCGTGGTTGTAATTTATTTTCTGTTCCAAATAGTTGCGGTGATCCGTGTTGGATCGGTGAGGAGCTTGTAGAGGGTGTAATCTCTTTATTCCATTAGTGAAGGTTCTTCAGGTTGGACTCCGATCGTCCCGTGGTTTTTTCCGCAATAATTTTTCACGTAAGGATCTGTGTCTAAGATTTGTGTTTGGCATTTTTGGTTTATGTGTTTTGCTCGATTCTTTCGCAAGTACTCTCTGGTTTGGGGAACGATTTTCATGCTTTCGTTCCCAACAGGGTTTGGGGATTTAAAAATGGAAGCGGGGATAGAGATTAAAAGAATTCCCTGGTCGAGTTCGGGGACGGGTATGGATATAGTACTCTCCGTCCCGTTAAATTCTCGACCCCGATTACTTATATCATATGTTCTTGTTGTATGGAACTGTAGACCTCTATTTGGAATATGTTTTTATAGGGTTAACATTCTCTATTTGTTGTTTTGTATTGTAGACTTCTATTTACTACTTTTATATTTTTGTTGTATTGTATCATTTTCTCTATCTAGTTGTATACATTTATTGATGGAAACACGATTTTATTAACATGTCTTGTATATTTTTTTGGAATAAAAATAGTTTTTTGAAGCTTAATGTACATAAAAAAAATTATTAACGGGACATGGACAAAAAAATTCGTCCCCGAAAGTATTAACGGGACGGAGACGGAGAGTACATTGTTTAACGGAGACGGGGGTAAAAAAATTGTACCTGAACGAGGATGGGAACGGGGACGGGGATTCAAACACTACTAGAAAATGGGGATGGGGAGTATGATCCCCGGCCCCTATCCGCACCGTTGCCATCCCTAGCAGGGATATGTTAGTGAGTTTGGTATTTAATTCTTAATGGGTTTTGGGCTAAGGACTTTGGACTACTAAAAAATGGTAAATGATTGGAATCAATGGTTTTATTTATGAATGTGCTGGATAGAAGAATGCGATTTGGGATTTTGTTGATTTGGGAATGGTTTGGGTGTTTAGTAG
Source organism: Iris macrosiphon (assembly GCA_036927795.1). NCBI lineage: Eukaryota > Viridiplantae > Streptophyta > Magnoliopsida > Asparagales > Iridaceae > Iris > Iris macrosiphon. The sequence goes on from JAYESA010000011.1 coordinate 4,517,161, forward strand.
GTTTAAATGGATATGATTTGGTTTTAAGAATGGGTTTGAACTTATATATACAAATATCTATTTAAGTACATACACATATATACTAATGCATATGCATATGAACATATATGTTTATTAACTTATATATATATATATATATATATATATATATATATATATATATATATATATATATATATTACACATTCATATATGCATAAGAATACACATTTAATAATAAAAACAATAAAGTTATTGATTAGGATTTTCTGTATCATTTACTCTTTTGTACTTTCTTGTGGTACTTGTTATTAAGGGTTTATCCGTCTGGTTTTATTTGGTCAGATTTAGTAGCAGAATTCGAGTATTTATCGCCACTCTCACATGATGGTGCGTATTAGGAGGATGGCTGTCGAGGGACGCTTGGATTTCTTCTCCACCACTCTATTATCATTTTTATTCTTTTGAAACATTTAGCCATCGGATACATATATAGTCCATGTATTCTTGGAGCTTGTTTTCCAATTATTTTAAAGCATGATTGTATATTTTAGAACTGCAGTTGATGATATGATCATGTATGATTTGCTACTATGCTAGCTTTATATTTTGCATAGCTAACTTCATGATCATTATGATATAGCGTCGAGAGTACCTTACTTTTTTATTTTATATGTTCTATACTACTTTTTCTTGTTTGTTTGATTGAGACAATATATATTTTAGGAGACCATATAAGACTTGTATTGTAATATATACACTCTTATCTAGATACAGTCGTGACCGTATTATGAGATACCAGAGTATATCGTAGTGCACAACTGACTGATCATATCCTATTTTTGTATTTCGGTACTGGACATGTCACGAAAACGTGGGTCAGTACAACAAGTCAATCTGATCATTCGGGCTAGTATACGTATATACCATGTGTGTGTGCCATATTCTCAAATAAGCCAAGTCCATTATGGACCAATCATAGGAGAGAGAAATTTTAACAATGAGAAAAATATTAACAGTGTACCTAGCAAATAAAAATAGTTAATAAAATAACAAAAATAGTTGGGTTAACTGTCGCTTTCATTTCTTTTGCTCCTCCTCTTGAAATAAAATAAAAACGACGGGTTGCTACTTTATCAATCTCACGAGAAATTGATCTGATAATGTCGGGAGGCTCGAAAAAGTCATGTGAATATTTCAATTATTTTCGATTTGCTCACAATGTGAAGGCCAAACAGAACATACGGAAACTCCATGTGATAGATTGGATTGTTCTTGTGGATCGAGATTGAAATATTTATCACTAAGCATTTTTTTTTTTTCAAAAATTTGTATTTGGTCTTAGTTTGACCCTTCTTTATGTTTCTCCAGACATGTTAAATATGATATGCATGGCTGATGTGTGAATTGTCAATAACATCCTAACCTTCTAAATTTTTTGGTTGGGCATCCATTAGTATTGATGTAAGACAGTTTGATTCTCGGTCCCTTGTCTTTTCCATGGGAATGTAAAATTAAAATTCTTGTCAGGTTTTCTTTATCTATGTTTGATAAATAAGAAAAACGTTCAATAAAGACCATTTGATTTTTCTTTCTGTAATTGGTTGTTGCAAGAAAGAAAAGAAAAAGTATATCAATATTCCAATAATATTTTTGTATTTTAGAATAACAATAACATCATAAAAATTCAAAAGTAATCGATAAAATATGCAGTATCATATCCTAATAAATGTTTGAAAAGAAGAAGAAAAAAATCAATTCCAGGTTCTAAGAAGAATCCTTATTTTTTCCTTATCAAACAAAATAGTTTTCAAGTTTGTCTTTACCAAACAAAGGAATGAAACAACTCTTCTTTCTTGATCCTTTAAATCTGTGGACAAAAAATGATCTAAAGGTTTTACGAGATTTTTTTCCCATAAAAATATTCTAAAGCGGAGAGTAGTTCGTGAGAATAAACACTTGACTATCATATATATATATATATATATATATATATATATATATATATAATACTTGACTATTCCCCCAAAATAGAGGAGTAATAGATATAAGGAGCCCAAGCCCAATATCACCATGGGCTATTTAATTTTATCCCCTCTTAAATTAGGTATATTGTTATTACCCCTATAGATCAAAAGTTAAATTTACCATTCTGAAAGTGTCGTTAAAAACTTATTAACGACACTTTTAAAACTTGTAACGATACTTTGAAATTTTTTAACGAAACTTTTATGGAGGTAAATTTAATTTTTGATCTAACAGAAAGTAATATCAATATACGTCATTTAAGAGGGAGTAAGGAAGGGATGAGGTAATATCAATATTCGTAATCTAAGAGGGAGGGAGGGAGGGAGGGAGAGGAGTTGGTAAAATCAAATAGCCGTATCATCTTTTCATAGCAAAGGCCACAAGGTAATAATAGTAAAGGCCCACTAAACAGTCCCAAAAAATCTCACTTTCGAGCGCGCGCGCGCTCTCTCTCTCTCTCTCTTTCTCTCTCTAATGGCGACGAAGAAGAATTCTAGGGTTAGGGTTAGAATTTGGGTTTCTCCTCCTCAAGCCCTAACCCTAATTTCCATGGTCGATCTCAAAAGTCCCTGCTTTTCTGAAGGAGAAATTGATAGTATACCATTTTCTGCCAATGCTCGAGCTCCTCCTTGTGTTGAGCGATCTCAAAACACTGACCAAAGTCCTTTCCCCAATCTCTCTGGTTCCTCGAGGGGGATCGCTGGGTGTTCCGGCGAGGTCTCGGTGCGCTGGGACTGGCAACAAAGTCTACGATCATCCATTGCTAGGGTTTTGGTACGGGGTGCTATCGATGGGACCGATTTCTGATGTCAAAAGACTGGATCTTGATAGGAACTCGAAAGGGTTTTGGCGTGGAAAGAATTTTGGAGGTTAGTGTATGTGAAAATGCTCTCTTTTTTTTCTATTACTGAATGTTAATTTATTCAAATGAGTTTATGTGTCACCTCTAGCAAATGCTTATGGTTCTATTGAATATGTTCTTGTTTATACTTTGTAAAGAGATCTTATTTATATATTTTTAGTGTATAATTGTTTAAAACTTTAAATGTCGTGAAAATTCGCAGTGGACATGGTGATAATCATTGTTGGTTGGATGCATTGTTTTGTCGCGGCTAATTTGAATGCCCATGTTCATTGAGATGTAATGGGGATGTTCATTCCCCACCTTGGCGTAACGTGTCGTAGGGACGAATGCAATACCAACTGGCTCACTTCCAAATTTCCCACCCTGCGATAAAGCGCTTGTGAGTCTTGAAGCTCTCGTCCATTTTGGCCATCATATTTTAATAATATGAAACTGCTTCGTGCTTAGTCTCTCCACTTGATGCATGATTGATCTTAAATACTTAAATCTATTAATCTTAGGTGACTCTTGTCTATAAATATGGACTCCTCCCATTTTTATTTTTATTTTGACTTTTGGTCGAAGTTACATTTCATAACTTTATCTTGGACAATCTTATCTACTCTTTACAACTAGCACACTATTGCTACCATGGAACATTCTAGCGGGGGTGTAGTCGTAGCCTGATTTGAGGTTGATTTGCATGATTGTGTAAAAACCTGAATTTGGGCCGATTTCATTGAATGTTCTGATTTCATCCTAATTTTGGCCTGATTTTATTGCCTGTCCTGATTATACTTCTGATTTTGTCCTTATTTCACCATGATTACCAAACTCAAATTTGACCGATATGAATCATGTTTGAATTCTCAAATTTTGATTTCTAGATAAAAGTGTTAAACAAAATAAAATCCAACAATCATGTCATCCTATTGGTTTCCTAGTTCCATAAAATAGAAGAACATAACAAATAAGTACAACAACGATGTTATCTACTGGTTTCATAAAATATAAGAACATAAATAAATAAGTCTAACAATCATGTCATCCTACTAGTTAAATAATAAACATGTTATCCATTTATTGTATGATAAAATGTCCAATTATTTCTCATGGCTCCACTGTAAACCTCCACTAGTGATCTCGGGTCAGCAAATGTTGCACAATTCAAAAATATCCTCGTAACAATTGTCATGGGAAAACAAATCTTTCTGTCGGTCCTAGGATAAGCAACAATTACCCATTTTTTTTTATAAAATTTCAATAATTAGAAAGTGCCCTTTAATTAATAAACTTACAATCAGATAGGCTTTCCATGTCTCATTAGATGCAACAATCCTAGGTGTATCGGGGTTCCACCCGAATCCAACTCTTCTTATTAACGTCTCAACAGGATTAGCTGCGAAGCACAAGTCAACACAAAAACATGCCATAAAAAGTCACAAGGGATTAGAGGAAGAAATAAGATGATGAGATTGGAAGTAGGGAAGGACATTCATCTCTCTTGTCTCTTCTTATTAAGGTGTTTCCTAAAATATATGTAACGACTTATATAGTTTTTATACATCTTCACAGTTCTGTGCCTTTCTTCAAAGAAAGATGGATCATCGTTTCGGTTTCGTACAACATTTCTGGATAGAGTACCCGTGTCATTTCTGTATGCACGTCTCACAACGTCAACAAGTAAAGAAAGCAATGTACCACTTTATGCATTGGTCTATGCCGTACCTACTAGTAAAAAACATTACTATATAGTGAACTATACATATGTAATCTACCACATTACTAGAATCATACTTTTATATCATCAACGAAATCGAAGAGTTCAAACACAAGTACACAAATACAACAATATAATAAGCATTTTTTTGGACAAGCTCACGAAGTTAAAAAAAAGCAGTGACAAACATACAAGTGAAATTCATAGCAAGTGGATCTAAAAACAGTTTGTAAATTCATTCACGATGACTGGTATCATTCCACATCTTACCCGAAAATTGTGTCAAGCCAAATACCGGCTTCTCCACGTACTTGTTCTTGTGTTGGACTTCATCGCCGTCACCAACATATGGCAGAGAAGAAGCCTCATCATTTGCTTGCTTCAACTGGAAATTCGTCTGACTGACACTCTCTACGGAAAAAGTTGTGCAATGCGACACAAGCTAATACTATCTTCGCATGTGCCCTAAACTGGTATGGAGTTGTAGACTTGAAAATTGTAAAACGAGATTTGAAAATACTAAATATCATCTCAATTACATTTCTAAGGGATGAGTGACGAAGATTGAATAGTTGTTTTGCATTTTATGGGTCGCGGTTTTCACCTGCAAATTCTTGGAGATGGATACCTAACACTACGGAATGGAGCTAAAATGATCGTCGAAGGAAACCCAGTCCACCAAGTAGTGCTTTCCTGATTCGAGAGTAAACAACATGGTTAAAAGGATACATATTGAAAATATGCATTGTTTCAAAATTTTCAGTCAACAAATTAATTATCATACTGAACTCAAAATCCGTTCCTCCTACTTAACGCATCACTCAAAATTTTGGTATCATGCAGATCCCTCCTACCCACTAATCACATAGATAAATTCCAGATCGAAGTTGTAAGCTGCCAATACATTATGTGACGTAATGCATGCCACTTGCGATATCTTGCACCTGAATAGCCGATGGAAGTTTCATGGTATGGTTTTCAAATACTAAAAGTAAGGGCTAGAGAAAATGTGCATGAAGATCATAAAAACAAAACCCAAGTTTCTATGTGGCTATTGGGACTTCTTTGTTATAAAATCAAGATAGAAACCTATCACTTTTGTATACTGTTTGAGTAACATTTGGATACTGAAATTAGAGTGAGGAATTGATGAACTAGGGTCCAGTTCCTGCCAAACGGTCACACCCAGGGACTACAATTCCACCAAAATATCTTGTATTTTCCTGCTTTGTTTAATTCCTAGATACAAGAGTAGTGGAGTTAGGGAATTATGCTCCTAATTTCTGAGGCAAAAGGAAGGACTTTCAAATAAAAACAGAAGCCTCCAGTGTTATATCGTGTCCGGCAGGAATCAGTTAAGAAATTCATGAATTAAGCATATTACTTCCTTCCCAGTATTTAGCTTGAACTTCCCAATTTGCATACAAATGTTGCCTTAGAAACATAGGAAAATCAAGAAAATAGTTGCCACTAGCAGACACCAGAATGTGGTAGACAAGCATGTGCGGCATGTGTATAATATACTTCGTTTTAGTATCCTCAAGTCAGATGTCTGGTTAAACACCATACTCAATAAAAGACATTCCTACTTGTTATAAACAGTACGTGATGCAGATAATAAAATATACAATTATTAGCAACTCAATTGTGAGTTCCGGTTGAACTTAAGCATTAGGCACTATCTAGATATAAATAAATGTTGCAACTTGCAAGAGGGACGATGTATACTGACAGGGTGTCACTAGTCAAACATTACTGGACGGCCTGTTTGGTATATGGGAATTAAGTGAATTTGAGAAGCCAAAAAACCCAAGAAAGTATTGTGGGCCCCGTGGCTAAGTTCTTGTTCTCCCTCTCTTCGCATAATGTCTCTTCATATAATGTGTTCGATTGGAGGAAATTGAGCTTGGAATTGAAAGAACTCGAGAACTTGTTGGGACCCACATTTCCTTCCTACAATGAACTTCTCCAAGTTCCTACAATTTTTGTGGAAAGGAACTTGGAGAATTTAAGACTGAAGTGGCACGGGGCTCTTATTGTTTGAAGTTCTCTTGCTTGGTATGAAGAAAATGTCCGGTAAATATGCTTATTGATCCCATTCACGCAAAGAGGTAAAGAATTGATGATGATACTTGTGTAAGTCAACAATATTGGAAAATCGCGTGCTTCGGCTCTTATTGTCCACGTGGTAGTTGTAACCCCATTATCCACACCCTTTATAATCTCAACATGACTATTCATGATTTGTTTCTTCAAAACAACCACATTATTCTCTAGGTAATCCATTGTTATCTTTTTATGAGTCAATAAGACCATACATAAATGCCTCTTCTTATTTCAAACATTTTCCCTTGAAACTCAGGCTTCTCTTGTGCTCAAAGTCTTAATGTTTTATATTTTCATTGTTGGTCCCAAACCCCGAGGGAGAGTTGCATTTAGGTACCTGACAAATTCTATTGTGAAAAACTGTTGTGTCTATGTCAAAAGACCAAAACTATTCTTTTTATTATCCGTACACTCCACTTTAGGAGAAGTACCCATGTCGATCTGATAGGACATGGGTATGGATATGGGATCCGTATCCGATCCTCCATGGTGATAATCAGATCCTTCATGGTGACAATCAGGAGACTGGTAGTGAAGTAGATAGTTTATTTTAATATGGTAGACTGGTAGTAAAGTAGTAGGGGAGCTAAAGGGACGGTTTCTTAGGAACTTATTCAACTAGTTCAGTAAAATTTACTAATAGTTTATAATTACATAGTCTTTTTATGAAATCTTGAAAATTTAATTACATGATGTATTTTTTAATGAAATCATACAAATTTAATTATAAACTTAAATATATGAAATCATGCGAACTTAATTACATGTCTTTTTATAAAATCGTGTAAATTTAATTACATGTCTTTTATGAAGCCACGCAAATTTAATTATATAATGTGTCTTTTATGAAACCATGCAAATTTAATTATATGTTGTCTTTTTATGAAGCCATATTCTAATATATTTATTTTAATAGTTATATCCTTAGAAGCCAGAAACTCCTAGGAGGTCAACGAATCTCAGTAAGAACCTTCGATTCGGCGTTTCTTACTTGGGAGCTCGTTTGGAGCTCGTTTTCCCGATGACGGGAGCTTCGTTTCTCCGGAGACGGAAGCTCGTTTCCCCGACGACATGATCGTTTCCCATAATATGACCATAATTTTAAAAGATGACATAAATTTTGTGAGAGAAATTGGAATATTTTCAATACACATTTATGAAAGTACCAAGAAACTAAAGTTTTTTTACCTTGACGTCATAAAAAATTAACATGCGAAAGATCTCTCTGTAACTTTAAAGTTTAAACTGAACTTTATAAATTCTAATAAATTTTAAGATATTTATAAGTTTTGATAACAATAATTAATAAACATTAAAAATTTATTAGCGCATGCTCCCATTACGCTCCCAAATTTAGAATCTTCTAAGTAATCGTGCTTCCCCGCTCCCGCTTCCGTCTCCGCTCCCGCTTCTGTCCCCACTTCTGGCTTCTAAGGTTATATCCCCGTACCTGTACCCAAAATTTGATCCTTTTCAGTCGAGTCCGTGTGTCCTTCAATTATGAGTTTAAAAGACCCGACTCTTGGATATGCACCCGTACCCGATACCCGTACCCGACACCCATACCCGAGTCCAGGTAACATAGACTATGCTTAAAGGACCAAAGTATCAGATAATTAAGAAACATGCTAAAAGAAACGTTTGTTGAGATGAGATTGTGGGGGAGGAATGGAAGTTAATGAAATAACTTAATTAAAAGCCATCCTTGTGCCATAGGACTCGCACTAATGCTAATGCATGATCTGAGGGTCGGGATGTATGCAAACTTAACCCCAATATATGTTGAGGTTGTTTTTGCCTCATATGAGTGAAGGGCTAGGAAAGTGGATACAAGGCATCAAGGATCAAGATGAACTTTTTTTCTTGGTATTATTTTTCGGTATTATTTTTATACTTCTTATTCCGACTAAGAGTTGAAATACTTTGATGATAATTTTTAAGGGCAAAACTGGTGTACGAGATCATCAGTATGCGATCATACTGCAGCTTCATATTCCCTTGTTTCCACTATACATATTAACGTGAAGGGGCATCACTTTATATATATATATATATATATATATATATATATATATATATAATCAGATCTGATTGCAAATTCGTAAAGGGGTCCGGATGGGATCCCGTTCGTGAATCTTAAGATTCTTGATTAAATATAAAAACTAAAAACTTTAAATAAATATGAGAGATGCCCATTATGTAGAGAGATCATGCATAATTGATAAATAGATCCACAAAACAAGTAGGTGTTAGCATATATTATATGGAAGAACATCTGACTCACTAAAATTTTTGCATAGAACAAGTCAAAAATAAAAAATAAAAAATTTGAGAGATCATGAAGAAAAACTAAGAAAATCATTGTATGTACTTAAACATTTGCATCAAACATGTAAAAATAAATAAATAAGTCAACGTTTAAAAGATGTACATTAAGAGAAACTAGAAAAATCATTGCTTCCACTAAAAATGTGCATCAAACTTGTCAAACTCAAAATTTGAAAAGATACTCATCACAGAAATAGCGACAAAAAGTCTTAAGTACCAAAAACTTGTATCAAACTCATCAAATCAAAATTTCGGAGATGTCCATTACAGAATAGTTGATAAAAAATCATTGTATCCATCTAAAAGCTTTTATCTAACTTGTCAAAATCAAAATTTTGAGAGATGACCATTATGTAGAAAGATCTAAAACTAATGAAACTTGACAAGATCAAATTTTGAAAGGAACCAACTATGTAGAAACTAGAAACACACAAAACCAATCATTATTCCATCAAAACTTGTCAAAATCAAATTTTGAGAGAAGCAGCCCACTCTGTAGAAACACACAAAACTAATCGAACTTTGGTAAATCTTGTCAAAATCGAATGTGAGGGATGCCAATTATATAGAAACATATAAAACCAAAACACCCATCAATTTCCAAAAAAAAGAAAAAGAAAAGAAAAAGTGGGTTCGAACCGAGATTGGGTCCGCTCGTTCGGGATCGCACGAACTGGGTTGTATGCCTATTCTATATCTGACTACAATTCCTGTTCTTACCGATCTAAACATGGGATCCAGATATGACCCGGATCTTATGATCTGCAATCCATATCGTCTGATTCTGACAACAAGGGGCAACCCTAGGATTTGCTAATACAAAGAAAATATTGTGTACCATGGATGAGATCATTCTCATATTATATTGGAGAATAAATGTTGGTAGAAATCCCCACACATTGAAGTATTGAGAATTAGGCTTCTGGCTGAAGTATTGAGAATTAGGCTTCTGGCTCATCTATGATTCATGATATTGATGGTTTTTGTTGGAAAATCAGCTTTCTGAAACTCAAGTCTCTCCATGTAAACCAGCTGAACATGGACTATACATCTTACTGTTACTTTCAAAGATCCAGTTTTTCCTTGTCGTACTGGGGTGCCTATAAGCATGTATTATTTAGTAAACTATCTCAATGTTTGATGCACCTTTGATGATAGCAAATGAAATAAAAGCAAGAAAAAGGTCTCTCTACTCCAAATGCAAGGACTGCATAAGTTTGTCAGAAGTAACTTTCAAGAACATAACTCCTCCAATGTGAATTGTATAGTCCAACAAAATAAAGCAACTCAATTACTTCTAAGGAGCTTCAGTGTTGCTGGTACTTGTCACAAAATAACTAAAATAAAAAAAAAGTAAAGCTTTTCTAATGAACTCATTCCTTGTTATCTAACCCTACTAACATCAAAACTGACCTGCTGTACTTATTAACCCCTTCTCATTCAGACCTGTACTACCCAACCATGGCTTCATTCTTATTGACAAGCTCCCGAATTTATTCCAGTTACAATACCTATGATCCTGCCACCAATTGGTTGCTGTTCTTTATCATTTTTGCTCCGATCTATTGTAAACTTGGTCATTTGCTGGCTGCCATGCTGCTGCAGCGCTGCTTCTTCTTTAAGGGCTCCCTTGGAGTGCAGTTAGTCACTGTATGGCTTAATTCACCAATTTTGTAGGTGCAGATGCTTGCAAAGACTTGCATATTTGAGTAAGTCATTTAAACTCTTCCTCTGAAAGATCAAGGACTTCTATCCTTCCCTTCTTGGTTCAACATTTCTTTTTACACACCTTAAATTTTAGCCATTGGTAATCTTCATATTCTGTTCAAAGAAGTTTTTGGTGTCAGAACTTTGGTATTTGCTCTTTACTCTGTAAGCTTTGGTGGTGGGGTTTGCTTGAGTGTAGTTTACCTGAAATAAGATACTTTCCTAGGATGTTTCATCACTTGGTTGAAGGCTATATATGCTCTTATTGTAAAAGCATTCACAGACAAATATCATTACTTCCACAGTCATAAAACCAACTTTATTTGATTTGTTATGCAGTTATTTAATCTACACCATTATCTATGTTCTATAACATCTAAAATGCTTTAGAAACCAAAATAATCTTTATGGAGATTTTATTCTCTGCCTCAGTGGTTGCAAATGAAGGGTTTACAAAAGGAAAGATGAAAATATTATAGGTGCATTTTTCTGTTTCCTGTTTTGCAGTTTATGGTAATTGGTTTGGGACTGTATTCGACATGAACAAACACATATATCCAGCCTACCTTATATTGGGAAGCCACTCACTTTTGTGCAGTGCAATCCCAGCTACCTGCTTAAGTTTTGTCGCCATTTTATATGGTTATAAATTATAACCTCAATTTAGGTAGGGGTACTGTTATGTTAATTTCCATTGTTTTCACTTACTACACCAGCATTCATTTTCCATAAGATTCACATCTGTGCATGCAAGTAGGGCTCTTTCTTTGACTGCAGTTGTAGCTGCATTGCCGCTTCAGTTGCAGCAAGATCCGAAGCAACTGCCTGGGTTGATGGATTTGCAGTTTAAGGTGCAGGCCATGCAGTTTTACTTGCACATCTTGCAACATAGGCTACGAGTAAAGCTACAGATATTTAGTGCTACTTGCACCTTATGTTGCAAGATCTATATTTTTTATGTTATTCAGATATCGTTGACTATCCAACATGGAACCCGCCATATAAGCACAAAGAAAAACCAGTTTCACGCCTATATTAATGTTTAATGAAGTTACTAAGGAGTTCATTTTGGACTTGAACAAAAGTTCAGTTAGGGGATATCTAAACTTGTGATTATGTAGATTGCAAAATCCGTAAAAACAATATTTGTTGCTCAAGCAAGAGAAAAGGAAAATCATTGTGGAAGAGATTGAAAGGCGAAGCATATTGAGAAATCATTGTCCTTACTGGAACCTTTGTCTAGGTAAAGAAGTTCCATTATTGAAGATCTTGATCCATCCTCAAAACGCATGTAAATCCGACTACCCGAGGTTTTTAATGATTTAGAGTAGCGCATCTATATATTCTGTCCTTATTTCTGCTATCTGATCATTTCTGTAAACTTCAGTATTTCAGTAAAAAAAAAAAGATTTCAGCCATATACATAATTATTCCTATTTGTCACTATTCTATAAAACCCAGGATATTAGAAGAAGAACAACTATAGGTATTTCTGAATCCAGGATATACATAGTACTCAAAAACATCAATCTCCATGCCATTTATCTCATAGCATGGGAGTCAGATTATGGCTCCTGGTGAATGACTTCACATGGATAGTCAAAACGCAAAAGAGCAAAAAATTGTACAGATTCCCATCTCTGTGAAATGGGTTATATGGTACATCTGAGATCCTCAAGATTGTAGTTGTATTTCTAGGAGGTCACACCATGGATATGTGCTAGGATCTGGGGAGAGCACATCTTGATCTTCTTTCACCACAACCTACAAATAAAAGTAGGTATGGTTATAGTCGGATGTAAAAGAAATAATAAATATATTTCTTATTTGTGGATTATCTCAAATGTTGGAGCATATACACAAAGGTATGCAGTTATTTGGAAGTGAGGCTCCTATTGCACTTGGACATGATATGAGTGTCAAGTTACAACAACAGAATTAGAAACAGTAACTTATATAGGTTTTAGTGGTCAGGGCAATTCAGATTTAGGTTGTCCATCGGGGACTGGAATAAGATTTCTTTGAGAACCCTGAAGAATATGCAATACAAGTTCACGGGTTTCTTGATATCTAGTGTCAAATAATAAATGAATTGGGGAGAAGTTCAAACTAAAGAGCTTACTTCATAGTCACCATACTCGTGGTTAGAACTTACTTCATAGTCATCATACTCGTGGTTAGAACTTGCTCTGATTGTTGCCTCTCCAAGTTCGTTCTTTGCAAATCTCCCTCGAACTCGAGGCCGGTTGTCTGCCAAAGTCTTTCGGCATGCATACTGTCATATGACAATTAGATTTGTCAGTGACAAGTCTTTTACGTAAATACAAGTTTTTCATGATCACCAAACAAAATTGCCAATGCAATAAATTTTCTGAAATTTCTTGGCTAATCAAGTTGGGCACAACACAGCATACATAAAAGTATTATACAGTCACAGTATTAATTTAATTTATTTCAGTGACTTAATATTTCAAAGTGTTCATTTTTTGTGACACATCTAGTAGTTTATACTAGTGTTGGTGTAGTATAAATATGGAATTTTGCCTTCACCTTGATCTTCTTGCTGAAGTTTCTCTCATTCCTTTTTTTCAGATATCTGTGGATCTTTTCCTTCCTCTGTTCGGCTGTGAGGCGACAGACATTGTCAAGTGCAGAGATGTCCGATGTTGGCAGCGGTTTGGTGTTGCTGCTGTTGCACCCACCCACCAGGTTTTGACAGTCTGACATCATCTTCACATAGTAAAGGAACAAAGTTATGCAGTCTATACTATCCACTTTGTAGAAGAAAATCGATGTGCGGTCAGCTAATGATGGTAATCTGAATATGAGGTTAAAATCATGTTTTTTTTTTAGTTTTTTTTTTTTAGTTTTGGGGGTGTACCTGCATGTCGCCAGAGCTGTAGACCCTTTGAACAGCTTCCGGCATGGCAACCGCTCCGCCATCTGCCACCATTTCCGGCTCTAGCCCGATCATCATAGCCCTGGAAAAGAATCCCGTCCCCATTGCATCTGGATAATACCCATTGGTGGCAGGTGCATCTAGAAATGAGCATGTAGGCGTCGGGTCTAATCCTGTATATCCAGGCATTGGCGGTAGAGGTGCTAAATACTCCCCGTACTCTGGAGGGAGCTGCTGACCTGGAGGGCCTGCTGGAATCTGAACCGCCAAGCTGTCAGGTAAGAGCAAAGAGTAACACCCACCATTGATCGCATCCGTGCACATTGACTGCTGAAAATGTCCCTGGTTGTAAACTGGAGCCACAGGCAGCTGGTACGTGGCAGCCGCATGGGGGATAATGTCGAGCTGATTGGATTCATAGGGCTGTTGGCAGTTGAACAGAGTGGAGATGGCGGCGGGGTCGAGGGTGAACGAGGCGTTGTCATCGACAAAGCAGCAGGGACCTTCGCTGGTGGTCGTAACGGTTGTGCTGCTGGAGGTGGTTGTGGAAGTGGAGGTGGCGGCAGAGATGCTGCAGGCGGCGGGAGAGAAAGAGGGGAGGTCGGAGTCGAGGTTGTCCAGGAAGAAGTCGGTGTCATCGCAGAATTCAAGCGGTATCTCACCTGGGCTCGAGATACCCTCCTGTTCAAGATTACCAGACCAATTAAAACCACAAAGCATGTCTTTGGTGCTTGTTTAGCTTGTGTGACTATTCTATTCCAACCTTAAACAAAACACACTTTATCATGTGATATGTGAAGTTTGTGGAGCATCTAGACTTTTTTGTTCTTCAGACAGCTAAATCTCACAGATTATCCAATGTACAGGCTCGAAAGTCTTAAGAGTCAAAAGTATGTTGTTACTTTTGGTCACTTCAGTGAACTATGCTGCTAACAAATGGGTATCATGTGGAGAGAATATCAAGGACAAGGAGGACAACTAGGCTGGGTCAAAATGGGAACTACAGGTATCTATCTGCACAAGTTGTTGCTGCAAAATGTGAGAACAGGAGAAGAAGTGTTTGCTGAGTTTGAAATTGCATGCAAGTTTTGTATGGCCAATGGCTCAATTGAAGCATATATGTGATTCCTAAGTTTCTAATGTTAGGGGGGGACAGCTTTTGTGTATCGGAAACTTTGAAAAACTATGAAGTTTGTTGAAGACTAGTAACAAACAATGTAGTTAAACCTTTCAGAGTATTGAACTGTTTCATATTCATGTGACTGACAGGCACCTGGGAATTTTTTTTTTCCTGATCATGAGTACTACTAATATGTATGTGTGGTGTTCTTCGAATCTTTGGGCCTTGGATGATTGTCCGGTCTGTCCTGAGTTAAGCCGACCCTGCCTTAGATGGAAATACGAAATCTTAAGAATCATTTAGTCTCGAAACAAAAATAATAATTAATATTCACATTAGAATCATCATGTTATAAATACAGTAATATAAAAAGTAAAATTAAAAATAAAATATGAATCCTCCCCTTCGTAGAATTCATAGTTTTCTATTACGCATGGAAAATAAAATAATTTAGATTGTGACGATGAGTAAATAACTTATAATAAAAGGAATGCATGCATGCACGCAGGAACTTCCTTCTAAGAATTCAAAGATGAGTAAATAACTTATAATAACAGGAATGCATGCATGCATGCATGCATGCACGCAGGAACTTCCTTCTAAGAATTCAAAAACCTATCAAACATGAAAGCCAAGCTGCAAATCCCAAGCAAAACACGTAAATTCTACCAGAAATTATTCCGGACTGACCGAGCAAAGGATAAGAAGGATTCCACTACTTGTAAAAGATGACGTACGATAAGTCCGACTCACTGAATAATTTCTCAAATTCTACCACGAACACGAAAAAGGGAGGGAGAAGGAACTCACGATGCAAAAGTCCTCCGTTGGCGACGACGTCATCGCGTCCAGCTCCTGCATCATCATCTCGCTCTCGGCGCTCTTCATCGCGAATGTCGGAAACTCCGAAGAGGACAGTATCTCGCTCCACCGGTCTTCTTCTCCGACGACGACGATGTCGATATCAAGCATCAATGCAATGCAAAATACAATTAGTCTCTTCTTAATTTCTGGTTGGTTTTTTTTTTGTTTTTTGTTTCCTATTCTCATCCATGTATAAATAAGAGAGGGGAGTTGTTCCAGGGATTGTGTTTGGAATAGAATGGATGGCTGGGAACTAACGGCCGTTACCTACACGGCTCGTGTCCCTCCCCCCGGGGTTAAAGGGGGACCACATGGGGTCAACGCTGCCGCTTGCCACGTCGGACGGGGGTTAGTCAACCTCATTTTGGATGGGATCGAAATGACGGTAATGCCCTCCCCGGAAGAGGAAATGGACAAGGGGGAGGTTATGGAGCTTCATTTATTACCAAGAAAAGTAAATGACAGTTGCACAGGCTGGAGAGAGAGAGAGAGAGAGAGAGAGAGAGAGAGAGAGAGAGAAAAGAGTAAAGGAGTAACTACGCTAGCTAGTAGTAACAAACTCTCAACTTACTTGGTTTTTAGTTGACGAACCGTGCTTGTTTATATGTGCAGTTCCTATGACAGGTGGGCCAGACCAAGTTAAGGAAGTGTTTGGTTATGCGACCATGCTACTCTTACAAACAAAAATAGTTATAGAAGCTTACAACCGTCACGTGGCGGCTGTTAATTGGTCTTCTATTTCCATATGGGTAAAAGGGGGACCAATTGTTAGCCACCACATGACAGTTGTAAGCTTTTAAAATCAATTTTGGTTGTATGTCTGGTTTTATCCTTGGTTATGTGTACTTGGAGTTTTACAATGAAAGTAGGACTGAATGATGGTACGATAATGATGTCATTGCGGGGTAACTGGTACGACCGGTGGATCCATGACATAACGGACAATAATATATGCTAACAAGCATCAATCAAGTGGTTTGGTCCTAAACAGGAACAAAGATAACCATAGCAGAGTATTTTGTCACGTTTCGATTTTGTTGAATCGCTAAGTAGTCATTGGATGTGATGTTAAACTGTACTTGTACAAGATAAAAAAGTGTACTACTGAGAATTCATTTTGAAACATTAGATCTATACAATATAGTAGCAGAAAGTTAGAGACACAGTATAGGAAGAAAATTGTTTTTCATTGATAATTTGAAACAGATAACAAGATCTATACAATTGGAAACGCAGTCGCAGCTTACATACATTAAATAACAAAAGACTGACAAACTGCTATAAAATAATACTTGTCGTTCTATACATTACGTCCCTTATATACATTGAAACAAAAACGTCTTCAAAATGAACCAGTTTCAAAATACTTCAACGTAGGAAGAGCTTCCAGTAGTTTTTCCAAGACTTCAACTAGTTTTGTGTACTTCTGTTGTTTCCAGCACCGACTGTGGAGGAGGGGGCTAGTACATTGAAAAATGCACTAGTTAGCGGAACTAATCCACTCGTCTAGACCAACATTATAATCATGTGAAGCATACAAATTATTAAGTGATCTTTTTATTCAAACTAGGATTGATTGACATTTCATATCGATAGCATAAAGTGAAAGTATAAAACATATATTATCTCATATATCAGTGACTTCTTACCACAGCTGATGTGTCAGTTCCTACATAAATCAGGGATGAATACTTACTGTTCCTGCATAATACATTCGGTAGCATGCATGCAACATGTCTATATGAGGTCGTTGGTGAATACTACACCATTAAGAACATTACTTGTTATTGCGAAGGGCCATTCAAGTTCGGATAGTTAGTCCCACTAAAGGTCGCATAATACCTCGTGTGTGAAACACGTTCCACATAATTTTCTTCTAGGATGAATTGGTCCTTGTGCCCTAGACCAGTTCGAGGAAAGTCAAACATTGTGTAGAAGTTGTCCATAACTATGCGAATGTGTGAACAGTTTAAATATAAAAATAAGCATGGTATAGAAACTGAAATAAAGCAATGTATATATCTACTTGTATATCAGTTCATTCTCGCGTGCGCTTCAATGATTATTCCGATTGGCGTCCTATTAGTTCAAAAGATTCTTACTATTCTGTGGTACTGTACCACATATATTCTGCTTCTCATATGAAGCTCTATTACATGATTATTCTTCAAATATATACTCAATAATTATAGTTATTTAGTGTTCCATTCTTAGTATTACAACATGCATGTGGCTTTCATTTTTCATTTATATTCTACTATTAATTGATTATCGATCTAAGGACATTGAAAGGATATAAAGAATTCATTTTCCTAAGGATTGAAGGTATTGATAAGAAAGGTCAAAACCATCCACCGAGTAGATAATTCTAATAGAGAAGGAGAATAGTCTCGCAACGATCAAACTTCAGTTACGCGTCCTCTAGTAATGGCATCAACATCGAATCAATACGCTTCTTCTATCCTTTTTCTCTCATAGAATTCTCAAAATGAATACAGAAATCGATAAAAGTGGCCAATAGAAATAAACATAGAAAACCAACACTAAAAAATATTCATCAAAAACTAGGCAGCGAAAACGTCCAAAAAAACTGCATTAGAAAGGTATGAAAAGAGTCTCTTATATAGAGTTCATTCACCAAGACACAATCCATTACATATATGACTCATTCCTACTAATTCAATCCATGAATTAAAAATATTCTATGCATTCATCTAGATCGACTAGATGCCAAAAAAAGTTGTTCCACTCATATTTTTTTGGGAAAAAAATTCAAAAACGAAACGAAATTAGTCATAACCAAAACCAGACCGAACCGATAATTGATTATGTTTATTCGGTTGGACTATCTTTATTGTTTAATGGTTCGAATCTAAAGTTCAAATTGTAGTTAAATTATATTAAAAGATATAATTTTTATACACACGTTTGTTATATTTCAAAGTTGGAACCAAAGTTGGACTAGTTAATAAATTATAAAAGTTGACCTTTAAAACACATTCATAGAATTATTATTTTCAAAATACACATAAATTTAATCATTAAATATGCATAAAATTGAAGGTAATTATATAATTGTGTACGTCTTATTCGGTTTTCGATTTTTGACCGAAACCGAAATCGAAAACGAAATCTAAAATCGAAAAAAAATAGTTTTTTTAAAAACCGAAACTAAAATCAAATTTTTTTTTTCAAACAGAACAGAATCTCTTATTCGGTTCGGTTCTCGGTCCAAAATCGAATAATGCTCCCCCCTAGTAAGTGGTGCGAATCTTACATCCTTTATGGTTTAGTTTTGATTGATGCAGCTTCCCAAACTTTTTCTGCAAAGATGTTTAGGGATGCAAATGAACAGAGTTCGAGCTTGAACATAGTTGTCAGGCTTCTTAGTCGCCTGAATAAGTTTCTGCCTCAAAGAAGGAGAACTCGAACATGCCAAGCTCGACTCGACTCGACCCAATACGATTGCAACCCTATCGATACCGTAACGGTGTAGAACAGTGCTAGGGGAGCAAGCATCTAGGTAGGGGGAGACTAGTGTCCTCCTAGCCCTAACTCGAAATTGGAGGGGGTGTGTGAGAAGCCAAGATTGAGCACACTATATCAATAAAGACCCCATGACCCTCCAAAAGGGCATTCAACTTGCCTAGTCCCTGTCCTCTAAAGCACACCCCTCAAGTACAATAAGCAAGATAACTCACCCACCAGAATGGAACTAATGCCCATCAGTCCCCCTAAAGGGCCTCCTGTCCCTTAACACCCCCCTCCCCCTCCCCCTCCCCCTCCCCCTCCTTTTCCTTTGAGGCAGTGTGATCTCTCAGAATCTCTTACCACACCACTATCTCTAGTAGCTGACCCTCCAATCCAAGAACAAATCCATGGCAAGAAACATGAAAGTTACCAAGAAGTGGCTTTTGTCACCCCCTTTAGTTCCACCCAAGAATCTCATGCCATTGAAAAAGCATAGTACTGCCATGGGCTAGGCTACCCAGTTTCATTCTATACCAGTATTCTGGCAGTCCTGACTGTGGAATTTATTTCGTTTTCGGTATTCAAGTACGCCCTCCTAGTTGCGAGAAGACTTATATTCTCAGCAATCAATCGACACGACACGAGATACTATACCGAAGATCACTTCAGAGCTCTTCTGATATCATTGGTTGCACCCACCTTGGAGGTTAGTGATGAGCAGTACAGTCTGTCGGCACGCTAGGAATGATACTAATTAGTATGGTAGATATCTCAAGTCACTGAAATTAATCTCGAAGGTCTTGATATATCTGAAACTTTACTTTTACCCGCAGTGAGTTAGTCAGGATAAATTGTTTTTTTTTGTTCGTAATCGTGTTTAAGTCGTGATTAAGTAGTAGAACACAGAGGGTTGACATGTGGTCGACAGTAGGTTATAAAAACTTTTGACAAATAATCTACTTTTGTAACTTTCTGATGCTCCTTAGCCTACCCACTTAAGATCTCAGAAATTTTGGATGATGATGAATATTATCTCGACATGATCATACTCTCATTATCCCTTTTTATCCCATTTCTCACTTTATTTTGGATCAGGAGACTGAAAAAAGATTTTTCTTGTCGGGGCTAAACCCTGGCTTTATGAGTTTGGTTCACTGCAAGCCTTTCTACTCATGAAAGACCAGTGGGCTGAATATTTGATATCTGTTCTAAAACTTGATTATATTTACAAAAACAAAAACTCATTTGGGAGCTAAAAAATATTCTGAACTGAGATGTGAAATTAAGTATATTACATTAGAGATGATCCATGGATAAATATTTCCAACTCACACAAGTAACTCATGAATGTACAGATTGCTGATTATCTACCACAGAACTTAAAGAAGTCTTAAACCACTCCTTGCCTCATGTAAAATTGGGATGTTTAACTGACAATCAACAATCAATTGATAGTCCTGGTTTTGGTTTATTCGCGCCTTGAGATCTTTTCCAGAGTTAGGTTGTGCACTTGCTTTCGCACGAATCATAATTGGATACCTACATATGGATCAAGCCAAGTATCCTGCTTCATTACACTAATAACTCCTTAGCTCAACTTTCAGCTTCTTCACATATTCCTTTTATTGCAGATACAAATTTCTTAAGAAATATCAGCCTGCTTATATCTCTCTTTCAAGTGTCCAGATCACACATATATCTATCTTCATTTCTTAAGAAATATCAGCTCTTATATTATCTCTCTTTCAAATGTCCAGATCACACATATATCTATCAGTTTCATACACCATCTCAATAATTGTTACAAACTCAATGGTAAAATATTTGGAAAGAGTCAATGTTATTGAGCATGCTTGAATATATTAAATTGCATACATATATATAACTTCTTCCTTCTTATTCTTTAACTTTCTTTTTCTTAATCCATATTACATATCAAATTAACTTTGCAAGAAAATAGGAAAAAAAAAAATTAGTGACATGAACTTATTTTTCCAGTAGCAACAACAGCATGCCTATTGGGATACTCAGAAGTTGTCTTCGTGCGACCTTCACCGACGCTCCACGACACACTAGACCGCCTCCTCCCAACCTCTAATCGACTGAATAACCCAACAAACTCCTCCGGTAAAATGAGAGGGTGTTGGTCACTGTGGCTATGCGTGTCACCCAGTGACATAATTTCTACTCCTCGACGTCATCGACCTCTCATCGCCCGGCCTGCTCTACATAATTTGTCTTCTCTATCTACTCGGCTATCATGTTGAACCTCACTGCCATGTGAAGCATCTTTTGAATCACTAGGATCTCTCCGAGATCAATGATTCGACAAAGACCAAAGTCCATGATCATAAGCCTTACTTTCAGTCTCCGACTTGTCTTCCGCCAGAACGTGCTCGTGTTCCTAGTAGCTTTCCTACCCTTCGTTATACCGACTAAGTGGACGATGTGGTTTCCTAGCGATTCAAGCGCCAAAACCTACCTACCGTCATGTCCAATATGAAATAATCTTCATATATCCACATCCTCGAGTAAAGTAATTAGTCCATGCATGAAGCACGTCGTTGAAGGCCCAAATTTCCTTCTAAACTGTGCAAATCGAGATGCATCCATCATATTTTGAGTTAGTTGCATTCCCGATCTTCTTTCTGACTTCGAACCACAAAAATTGATGTCACTCCAACAAGTTTTGACACCCCTCTTAGTGCCAAACACAGATCCACCAAACAATTTCCACCTGGAGATCGACCAGCTGTCATGAGACCGACGGTATGTTCTTCAAGATTCGACACACCAATAAGTATCTCTTTCCCCTGACGAACATAATCCTCTGTTCTTCTCAAGTCTTATTGAAGACCCTTTGTGACAATACCCTGACGATCAATAACCCTTTGTCGAACACCTCTCGAGCCCTTATTGGATGCTTGTGACCACCCCTACCCCCACCCCCCACCCCCATACACCTTACTGGCAATACCCCATGATAACCTAGTGACCCACAATTCCATTACTTCAAACCCAAATTAGGACACAGAGAGCTATTACACAAAATCCAATGATAGTTTTCTAGATCTGACTTCATCGCTGCGCTCGTGGCATATAAATTGCACGACCATGACGATATTTGATCAGCGAAATTCAATCGTAATAGTGCAACGTCATGTCCAACTTCCCGGTCCATTTAACTTCTAGGAGTCGCATCTTTGTGCCATGACGTTCGATTTGTGAGCCATTTTCAGAATCTTTGTTTTGGACTCTCCAGAAGATCCAACTATTGGAACTTTGATCTATTTATTCGTTGTAACCCTACTAGAGGAGTTAGATTTGGATAAATCATAGTTGATTTAGATTTATTCGTTTAGTCACAATATTAGACAAGTACATGTACTTAAATATCAAGGTGTCTTTTGGGCCGGATTGGGACGAACGTTGATCGGGCTTAACCGAATATTGGCCGAGCCGGGCCAGGCTTGACTGGAGGTGGAGACGGGTCGGGCCGGTTCGGATTATAAATTTCTAAACCGAAATCCATTTCGGATCCGAACCCAAAAAACAGTAGGCCTAGCCTGACCGACCTAGGGCCGGATCGGGTCCAGGTTGGCCCGGTGGGAAAAAATTCAAAAAAATGCCTTTCAAAAATGGATTAAAACAATGTAATTCAAAAAAGTTTATTAAAATGATGCTAATATTTTTAATTCAATTTTAATATATATTATTCTTGTTACATAAATCGCATAAAAAATATACGACTTATATTTGAGTTTTTTTTTTCAGCCTCTATTCAAGCTTTTTATGAAATACCACAAAAGAATCTTGTGAAGAGGCTGAAATCAAAAACTCAAACATAAGTCTCATCATTTAAAATTATACCTATCTAATAATAATAATAACACATATTGAAACATCATACATTTTTTTTCAAGAAGATACAAGATACTATATACATTTGTCTAGATGCCTACAAAAATTTCCTATGCCAAAGTTAGGTTTCTATTGGAGTTGTTTTCCATAATGCAATCATTCAACAAGAACTCCCTGCGAGATTCTTCTTTCGGTAAAAATTGGATATAATTTGAAAGTATTTTGGTAAAAACAAAATATCCCTCTTAATGTTAATATGGTTATTAGGAGGGGGCTTTACAAAAATACCTACCAACATTTTATATAATCCATATATTGGAAGATATTCTGGTAAATTAACCCCCCAAATTAATATATACAGCTGTGGATCCCGTTGGGGAAACCGATTCTAATAAGCAGGCATGGACCGAGCTTGAACCAGGTTACCAACCAAGATGGTTCGTGTCGGTTTGAACAGGTCGGGAATGGCAAACCGGGTTCGGCCCAGTTTTTCGACTGATTTGATCAGGGAAGGGGCTTTCGAGCCGCCTTTTGTAACCCAGCCCGAGCTCGGGGTTACTGTGGGCCGGGTGGGGTCCGTTGATCGGGCCTAATCTAGCCCGGCCCGGGCTTGATCGAACTAGGCCAGTGCCAGGTTGTGGGTCGCCCAGCCCTTTTGACATCTTGACTTAAATAATTTTATTTACATTTTTGTATGTTACCATGTTTTTTTCATGTTTAATTAGTGTATCTTGTTTACCTATCATGTTTACCCTATTATTGTTCGCTATTATAAGTTTTGAATGCACTTGGTTTAACAACAAACAAAAAAAGTACAAAGAAATTCTGAACAGAAAAATCTAAGTAGAAGTTTTTTTTGATTATGGGGAGTAGGACGATGGAGTTCGAGCGCTACAGTGGATCCTTTACTCCGTTGACGATCTGATTAAAGAAGGAAAAGTGCTTTCTCTCTCTTGCATGTGTGTCTGCCCCTGGCTAGTCGTCCCCGTGGGGTATGCTACCCTTGCTATTTATAGACATCCTGCTGACGGGCTATAGGTGCGGCATATGCCTCTGTTTAGTGGTCGTATAGGGCTCCTTCAACAGAATACAGTTACAACTGTAGCCACATACCACGGACATGCTGCCATATGTCCTTAGTTGGGATTTGCTTTTGATAGGATCTCGGGGTTATTTTTAACTCCGTTGTGTGCGTGACTCGATCAGCTGGACACATAGTCAACATTGATTGTGTGAAGATCTTTTCGGTTGCAACGGACAGATCTTGCAGGCTAAAAGCCACATAACATCTTGGTCGCATAACGTCTTTGCCGCATATGTGCTCTCCTTTGGCCTTGGTCTTATGGACACTTCGGCCGCATGTCGTTGTGGCCGCATGCAAGCTCTCGTCTGGCCTTGGTCTAATGGACACTTTGGCCGTATAATGTCAAGGTCGCATAGGGTCATAGATGTATATGAGGGAACACGTGGCATGGCACATCTGACGAAGTTATTAATACACTGATATGACTTTCTGTCTTTTTATGAGCCGTAGCCTCTCTTACGATTTTCGAAGCGCTCTGGGTGATGAGTGGTGTGTCAGAACTTCTGACATGCATTGAATGTCGTGTCAGAGGATCTCATGCGACTCCTTACTTCGTGGTTGTTCTGTAAACACCCTGATTTTCAGGATAAATTTTTTTAAATAATATTCCCGGATTTTTGGTAATTTCTGGAAAAGAACCAAGGTATTTAAGTATTTTTAAATGCAGTTATTTGGAATTAAAATATGATGGGAATAAGATTTTGCGGTGTAAACCTAAAAGCCGAACATGTGGTATTTTTTGGTGTATTTATTGGACACCGGAGGCACGTTTAAAGCCTTAAAAACCATTGGATATATTAAACCCAAGCTATATCGAG
This sequence comes from Iris macrosiphon, assembly GCA_036927795.1. NCBI lineage: Eukaryota > Viridiplantae > Streptophyta > Magnoliopsida > Asparagales > Iridaceae > Iris > Iris macrosiphon. The sequence goes on from JAYESA010000011.1 coordinate 4,541,990, forward strand.
ACAAACCCGACCCGAAACCCATTTGGAAACCCTAGCGGCTGAGTTACTGTTCACCCTATAAAGGTGCCTCGGCATTCGTGCCCTAAGGCAGCCGCCACCTTGAGACTCCCTCCGCAGCCGCCTGGCCGAGTTCCTCATCGCCGCCGTCGACTCCCCTCACGCCGAGCCCGACCCCCATCTCCGCCTGGCCGAGTTCGACGCCGCTTCCGTCGACGACCGGACCCCGACAGCAGCCACCCCGTCCAGTCCCGACCCCCGGGACGCCGCCACCTTCAGCCGACTCTGAGTCCCCCCCCCCGCCTGCTGCCAACGCTCCCGACCCCATCGCCGGACCGACCGATCCTCCACCGCGACACAGCCCCGACCCCGACCGGCTGTGAGCCCCGACCCCATCTCCGGCTGTGCGTCCCCGACTCCGTCGGTGCAGCGACCCCCTCCGGTCGGCGCAGCGAACCCTAGCCATCTTTGGCTGCTCGCGCCATCGTCCACAGCGAACCCTAGCACTGGACGCAGCAACTTGATACGCAGGACACGGAGTTGACGCTCGGACACTTGGAAATTCAGCGTTCACGGAGCCCTGTTCAGGTACCGATTTCTCTCACCTCGCAATTCCATTTTCAATTCCGTCAGTTACTACGCGTAGACTGTATAACCCTCTCGGTGCCCGTGCAACCCGCTCGGTGCATCGCGTCCTGTGGTGATCGCAAACCGCGATCCAAAAACAGGAAAAACAATGCCCCATTTTACCCCGGAACTGAGTGCGCCCCGCCAAACGGGACGACTTGAACGCGTGCGGTCTTCACAGATACGTGCGCGTCGTTGATACGGTCGTGTGGGATTTTGCAGAAGCTGATTCGGATGTGCGAGCACACCGGAATCAACGCGTATCCGCGAACAACACTCCGTATCCGACTTTTCTGGAACACGCTGTAACTTGGTGTACACACGTCGGATCGAGACGAAACTTGTGCCATCGGACTCATAGCAATACGCTGGTTCTATGACCCAAGTTTGGTCCGATTCTGAGAACGTTGATAAAATCGCGTATCGTGGGCCCCACAAGCTCCACTTGACGGGCGATTTTGTGATCGGCTCATCGGAATCCAATTCTGGAAGTTCCGTTAAGTTTGTATCATCGTTCCTGACTTGTAGACACTGAGTTTGACGAATTTGGAGATCTTTGACCCTGACACACTTTTCGGTGCAAAGTGGCCCACATGTGGACCCCACTTTGGCCCGAAAATGTCCTTTTTGCCCCTGTATCCAAATTGGACGTAAGGACAGGCATTTTTAGCAGTTTGATATCTTCTGAGATGGTTGGTGATATTTATTACAGCTTTTGAAGTAGTAACCACAGGATCCACCGATACCGGGACGACTATTGATATTCAAACATCAGGCAAGTGTACCTTGTCAAACTCTGCAGTATTGTTATTCATTTTCCTTGCTTTATTTATATTGCTGTGCATGCTCAACCTAGGACCGTGTGACGTACTTAGCGTCCGATTATCAGTCGGGTGCCAACACTGTACGCTGTGTTGGGTACTGTCATCTAGAGATGGACATTCGTGACACTTATTATTCTCGTACTTGTCTGATCAAGTACCATATGACCCAGGACACTTGACACTGTTCATGAGACAGGATATTCCTGAGATATTCGTGGTGATTCTGTGTAGGATACAGGACTTGACAGAGATACTATATTCCTAGATACATATGACTTGTTGCATTAGTGATGATCCCGCTTGACATGGACATGAGACGTTATGGTCATGATATGCGTGGTTACATGGGGTGGGGAGAGACACACAGGCTACAGGCTGTTTCTATATATATCTACTACTATTGTGAGGTCGTAGACTCTCGTAGCAAAGCTAGGCACATTACTTGTTATTACCACTACCGGCTCCCCGACACAGAGCTTGTAGTGGCTCAGCCTGAGTACTCGTGTTGCTCTCACTTGCATTCTCACTTAGATGGTTATTTACTTGCCCTATTTATTTCATTATCTGCTGCATTGCATTTATTTTGGCATGAGCTTTCTTGTACCTTGCTATGTCACCTGAGGACCTGGATCCGGATTATGTCCCCAGGATTTGAGGACGAGATCTATCCCGAGGTATACGGGACCGGAGCAGGAGCTGATCCAGGAGCGGTACCGCCATCCGAGGACAAGGTGTTAGCCGAGGACTTCTCCTGAGCATCCCTGTTCATGCTCAGTACTTATTTATTTATTTCAGTCATTTATTTCTAGTCTGTTGAACCATTGTAACAGATGTTTAACGGGTTGATACCCGAAGTACTTTGTTGAGACTGATTGATGATTTACATTTCTTTATTTACTCTGTGGATCATATTATATATCTTGTGTGGATGAGATTAGTTGTGCCATGATTGTCGTAGACTTGTTATTTTACAGCTTAAGTGCGCCCTGATGGTTCCATTAAATTGGGTTGTCCATCGGTGCGTGCTGCTGGCCATTGCCACGTGTCCAGTCCCTCGGTATTTTGGGACTGGGGCGTGACATAGTTTTTGTGGTGGCCCATGCAGGTCTACGACTAAATTGTTCGGTTTTAACTTAGGGATCGAACCAGCCTGCCCTAAGGATAGCATAGATTGTAGGATCTCATCCATTATCTAAACCATTATTGAACTCTATATCGAACTCGAAATTGTTACTTGAACTGCATCCTGTGTTGATTCCTTGGTGCCTTCTTACAGTTTATCTTTTGGTTGCAGAGAAATGGATCCTAGGAACGGAGACGAGATTCCTTTGGACACGCCACACGATGCGGTGGTTACATATACAGACGGAGTGACCCCAGGGCATGGAGGACAAGCATCGCAGAGCGATCAAACCGGTCAGCCTAATCCAAGGTTCCGGAGAGATGACATCCCACCTCCACCACAGTTCACTCCCCAGATGCTCGTTTTTCCGCCCGGACAAGCCATGGACGGGCAACAGATATTCCAGATGATGTATGCCATGATGCAGGCCCAGCAGCAGATTCAGCAAGAGGTCCATCTCCAGGAGGCAGAGTATCTGAGGACCAGCCTGGTGTCCGCATTGGAGCAGGCAAATCCATCAACGAGGCGAACAGCGACGGGATCTATCACCAATTTTTGTCATCTCAAGCCTCATACATTTTCTGGCAAAGAAGGGCCAACAGAAGTTCATGAATGGCTCACTAACATCCAGCATCAGTTGGAAGCCGCTAAACTTCCGAGAGAGAAGTGGATGACTGCAGTCAGAATGCAGTTAACTGATAATGTGCATCACTGGTGGCTAGCAGAAGAAAGGAGGCTCGGACAGGACCGAGTCACTTGGGAAGAGTTCTCCAGACTCTTCCAAGAGATGTACATTCCGGCAGTTGCACGATCAGAGCTCAGAGACAAGTTCAACCGCCTTATCCAAGGCAGTATGACAGTGAAAGAATACAACACGGAGTTTATACGCCTAAGTCGCTTCGCTCCGACATTGATCTCGACAGAGGAAGAGAAAGCTGAAAAATTCTTTGATGGACTGAAGTTCGAGCTTCAGAGATTGATTGGCTCAGTCGCACCTATATCTTATACTGAGGTCCTTGCAGCAGCACGACGCATGGAGCGCGTCACTAGAAGGGAATCGAATCTGAAGAGGCCAAACACATCCGCACCAACCAAGACAGCATCTAGAGATTCTGCAAAACGATTCCAGAGGAGTATACCGGAGAGAGCAGCACATAAGGCCATATCTCTTCCTACCTGTCACCACTGCGGCAAGGTAGGACACATTGAGAGAGAGTGCAGGCGTAAGTTGGGACTATGCCTGCTTTGCGGATCAGACCAGCATCTATCCAGAGACTGCACTAAACATAGAGACGGAGCACCGAGACTAGCCTTGCCTGCACCACGACCAACTTATCCAGTAGTAGGAGCACAGCAGACAGGAGTTGGAGGAGTTAGACCACCAGCTACAGGGGGCTACCAGCAGAGACCACCACTGGCACTACAGGTAGCCCTATTTCAGCAACAGCAGCAGCAGCAGAGAGGTCCAGCTCAGGGAAGAGGCCAGGCATTCACCTTAGCTGTTGAGCAGGAGGCTACAGCAGGCGAGGTCATCGCAGGTACTATTTTAGTAGCTTTATTACCAGCTGTAACATTATTTGATTCTGGAGCATCGCATTTATTTATAGCAGCTAGCTTTGTTGCCACCCATAGAGTAGCTACCGCACCCCTTCCGAAGATGAAGAGAATTCTTACGGGAGGTAGAATTATTCCGGTTAGTGACGTTTGTAGATCATGTTCTGTAGTAGTTTGTGGAAGAGAAATACGGGCCCAATTTTTGATCTTTTCTATGCCTAACTATGATGTTGTACTTGGTATGGACTGGTTAAGTCAGTATCATGCGACTCTTGATTGTCGGCTTAGAAAGGTTATATTTAGACCGCCTGGACATCCAGAATTCGAGTTTCTTCGAGGAACAGTAGAGCAAGGAGTTCAGCTTACTCTTAGGGTACTATCTGTAGAAGAGGAGACATGTTACCCAAGAGTCATATCTGAGTTTGTGGATGTATTTTCCGATGATCTTCCAGGGTTACCACCTGATCGGGAAATAGAATTCACAATAGACTTAACTCCAGGAGCAGAGCCTATCACTTCATCAGTTTATCGGCTGGCACCTAAGGAGTTAGTAGAGTTGAAAGAACAGGTTGATGATCTTCTGGAGAAGGGTTTCATTTGGCCCAGTGTTTCACCTTGGGGAGCACCCATATTATTTGTGCCAAAGAAGGATAGAACAGTACGGTTATGCATTGACTACAGGGCACTGAATGCTGTGACCATCAAGAACAGGTATCCCTTACCACGTATTGATGATCTATTCGATCAGTTGAGTGGTGCAAGGGTATTCTCGAAGATTGACCTTCGATCCGGCTATCATTAGATCAAAGTAAGGAAGGAAGACATACCAAAGACAGCTTTCAGGACCAAGTATGGACATTATGAGTTCTTGGTAATGCCGTTTGGTTTAACCAACGCGCCATCAGTGTTTATGAGCTTAATGAACAGTGTCTTTCATCAGTTCTTGGATAAATTCATGGTGGTGTTCATTGACGACATTCTCATATATTCCAAGAACCACGAAGAGCACGAGGAGCATCTCAGAATCGTGTTAGAGACCTTGAGACATGAGAAGTTATACGCCAAACTTAGTAAGTGTAAGTTCTGTATGGACAAAGTGCCTTTCATAGGATATTTCATCTCAGGAGAAGGACTTTCAGTGGATCCAGAGAAAGTTGCGGCAATAGAGACTTGGCCTACCCCCACATCAGTTGCAGAGGTGAGAAGTTTTCTCGGACTCGCGGGATATTACCGAAGGTTTGTAGAAAATTTCTCGAGGATTGCAGAACCGATGACGAAGCTGACACGTAAAGACCAGGAGTTTATATGGACAGAAGACTGCCAGAAGGCCTTCGAAGAGTTGAAGAGAAGATTAACAACAGCACCTGTCTTGACTCTTCCTTCAGGGTCAGGAGGTTTTGTTGTGTACAGTGATGCATCGGGTAGTGGACTAGGATGTGTTTTGATGCAACATGGCAAAGTCATTGCTTATGCATCGAGACAGTTAAAGGTTCACGAGAAGAACTACCCAACACATGATCTGGAGTTAGCAGCAGTTATATTTGCATTAAAGATATGGAAGCACTATCTTTATGGGGAAAAGGTAGAAATCTTCACCGATCACAAGAGTCTGAAGTATGTATATACTCAGAAGGAGCTTAACATGAGGCAGAGACGTTGGCTTGAATTGATGGTAGATTTTGACATAGATCTGCAGTATCATCCAGGAAAGGCGAATGTTGTAGCAAATGCACTAAGCAGGAAGTCTACGGCTTATTTCTTGACGATACAGCCAGAGTTATTGAGAGACCTACAAGAGCTTCAGATAGAGGTTGTCTTACCAGGACAGAATGACTTGATGGCTAATCTTGAAATTAAGTCATCCCTAGTAGAGAAGATTAAGGAGGCATTGTCCACCGATGCTAGATTTAGAAGGTTGAAAGAGAGGACAGAAGCGGGCATGCAGACAGGACTTCGCATTCACGAAGACGGGACATTGAGGTTTGGAAATCGCCTGTATGTTCCAAATGGAGAATTGAGACAGGAGTTAATGACGGAAGCACATAGCTCGATGTACTCTGTTCACCCAGGAGGAACCAAGATGTATCGAGACTTGAGACAGTACTACTGGTGGCATGGAATGAAAAGGGAGATTGCAAGATTTGTGGCCAAATGCTTAGTCTGCCAGCAAGTAAAGGCTGAACATCAGAGGACTGCAGGTATGTTACAACCGCTTCCTATACCGGAATGGAAGTGGGAGCACATCACGATAGATTTTGTTACAGGATTTCCGAGGAGCCCCAGCGGAAGAGACGCAGTATGGGTTATCGTGGATAGACTCACTAAATCGGCACACTTCTTGCCATTTAGAGTCGGACAGTCCACAGAGGTACTAGCCGACATGTATATGCGACACATCGTCAAATTATATGGAGTGCCTGTTAGTATTGTATCGGATCGAGATTCGAGATTCACCTCTCATTTCTGGAGAAGCATGCAAGAGAGCCTGGGCACCAGACTCAAATTCAGCATCGCTTACCACCCACAGACAGATGGCCAATCGGAGCGCACCATTCAGATCATGGAGGATATGTTACGATCATGTATGCTAGACTTTGGGGATCTTGGGAAGATCAATTGCACTTAGTGGAGTTCTCCTACAACAACAGTTATCAGGCCAGCATCCAGATGGCACCATTCGAGGCATTATACGGGAGGAAATGCAGATCGCCTATATGTTGGAGTGACGTTGGTGAACGTCAAATACTGGGTCCAGAATTGGTAACGCAGACAGTGGAAAAGGTGAAACAGATTCAGAATCATCTACGAGCAGCCCAGGATAGACAGAAGCATTGGGCAGATACACACAGACGTCCCCTAGAGTTTAAAGAAGGAGAGCACGTGTTCTTGAGGATTTCTCCCACTCGAGGTACTATCAGATTCGGGAGCAGAGGCAAGTTGAGCCCAAGGTATATCGGGCCATTTGACATTCTAGAGCAAGTTGGTGAGGTGGCTTATCGTCTTGCATTACCTCCATCTTTAGAGGGAGTGCATGACGTATTCCACGTCTCACAGCTGCGAAGATACGTGATCGACCCAAGTCACGTAGTCGATCATTCAGAGATCGCAGTAGGCCCAAGCTTGAGATATGAAGAGCAACCAGTTGGCATCCTCGACGTCAGTGAGAAGACATTGCGGGGACAGACAATCAGACTGGTTCGAGTAGCATAAAAACATCATTCTCCTGGAGAATCGACTTGGGAACGAGAAGATAGTATGCGCCAGCGTTACCCCCACTTGTTTGAGGAGGCAGTTGTAAACTAAGCCACCTTGTATTTCCATAATTCTTTCTTTTTAGCTTACTCTTTGATTGCGAGGACGCAATCCTTTTAAGGAGGGAAGATTGTAAACACCCTGATTTTCAGGATAAATTTTTTTAAATAATATTTCCGGATTTTTGGTAATTTCTGGAAAAGAACCAAGGTATTTAAGTATTTTTAAATGCAGTTATTTGGAATTAAAATATGATAGGAATAAGATTTTGCGGTGTAAACCGAAAAGCCGGACATGTGGTATTTTTTGGTGTATTTATTGGACACCGGAGGTACGTTTAAAGCCTTAAAAACCATTGGATATATTAAACCCAAGCTAAATCGAGACAAACCCGACCCGAAACCCATTTGGAAACCCTAGCGGCTGAGTTACTGTTTACCCTATAAAGGTGCCTCGGCATTCGTGCCCTAAGGCAGCCGCCATCTTGAGACTCCCTCCGCAGCCGCCTGGCCGAGTTCCTCATCGCCGCCGTCGACTCCCCTCACGCTGAGCCCGACCCCCACCTCCGCCTGGCCGAGTTCGACGCCGCTTCCGTCAACGACCGGACCCCGACAGCAGCCACCCCGTCTAGTCCCGACCCCAGGGACGCCGTCGCCTTCAGCCGACTCTGAGTCCCCCCTCGCCTACTGCCAACGCTCCCGACCCCATCGCCGGACCGACCGATCCCCCACCGCGACACAGCCCCGACCCCGACCGGCTGTGAGCCCCGACCCCATCTCCGGCTGTGCGTCCCCGACTCCGTCGGCGCAGCGACCCCCTCCGGTCGGCGCAGCGAACCCTAGCCATCTCCGGCTGCTCACGCCATCGGCCACAGGGAACCCTAGCACTGGACGCAGCAACTTGATATGCAGGACACGGAGTTGACGCTCGGACACTTGGAAATTCAGCGTTCACGGAGCCCTGTTCAGGTACCGATTTCTCTCACCTCGTAACTCCATTTTCAATTTTGTCAGTTGCTATATGTAGACTGTATAACCCTTTCGGTGCCCGTGCAACCCGCTCGGTACATCGCGTCCTGTGGTGATCGCAAACCGCGATCCAAAAATAGGAAAAATAATGCCCCGTTTTACCCCGGAACTGAGTGCGCCCCGCCAAACGGGATGACTTGGTCGTATGAGGTCTTCACAGATACGTGCGCGTCATTGATACGGTCGTGTGGGATTTCGCAGAAGATAATTCGGATGTGCGAGCACACCGGAATCAAAGCGTATCCGCGAACAACACCCCGTATCCTACTTTTCTAGAATACGCTGTAACTTGGTGTACACACGTCGGATCGAGACGAAACTTGCGCCATCGGACTCGTAGCAATACGCTGGTCCTGTGACCCAAGTTTGGTCCGATTCTGAGAACGTTGACAAAATCGCGTATCGTGGGCCCCACAAGCTCCACTTGACGGGCAATTTTGTGATCGGCTCATCGGAATCCAATTCTGGAAGTTCTGTTAGGTTCGTATCATCGTTCCTGACTTGTAGACACTGAGTTTGACGAATTTAGAGACCTTTGACCCTGACACGCTTTTCGGTGCAAAGTGGCCCACATGTAGACCCCGCTTTGGCCCGAAAATGTCCTTTTTGCCCCTGTATCCAAATTGGACGTAAGGACAGGCATTTCTAGCAGTTTGATATCTTCTGAGACGGTTGGTGATGTTTATTATAGCTTTTGGAGTAGTAACCACAGGATCCACCGATACTGGGACGACTATTGATATTCAAACATCAGGCAAGTGTACCTTGCCAAACTCTGCAGTATTGTTATTCATTTTTCTTGCTTTATTTATATTGCTGTGCATGCTCAACCTAGGACCGTGTGACGTACTTAGCGTCCGATTATCAGTCAGGTGCCAACACTGTACGCAGTGTTGGGTACTGTCATCTAGAGATGGACATTCGTGACACTTATTATTCTCGTACTTGTCTGATCAAGTACCATATAACCCAGGACACTTGACACTGTTCACGAGACAGGATATTTCTGAGATATTCGTGGTGATTCTGTGTAGGATACAGGACTTGACAGAGATACTATATTCCTATATACATATGATTTATTGCATTAGTGATGATCCCGCTTGACATGGACATGAGACGTTATGGTCATGATATGCGTGGTTACATGGGGTGGGGAGAGACACACAGGCTACAGGCTGTTTCTATATATATCTACTACTATTGTGAGGCCGTAGACTCTCGTAGCAGAGCTAGGCACATTACTTGTTATTACCACTACCGGCTCCCCGACACAGAGCTTGTAGTGGCTCAGCCTGAGTACTCGTGTCACTACCCAATTCTAGAAAATAGGGTATATTTTTTTTATTTGATAAATAGTGTATTGTATTTAATTATTTATATTTATAATTAATTAGTGCTTGTCTTATTTTTATTTTGATTATTTTAGGGTTTTGGCTAGCCTGGACCCATGTCAGACCCTAGTGGACCCATGTTCGACCCAGCCCACACCCTTGTGAGAATTATTTTGGGGCTTAGATTTATTATTTTATTTTTAGGAGGTTAGTTGGAGAGATTTGGAGCTAGTTTGAGTGCATTTGGAGACCCGAAACCCAAAACCGAGTTACGGGAGGGCATTTTGGTCATTTGGACTTAGTGGAACCCTCTTTAATTACCCAAGGCCGGCCCTGCCTACCCCCACCCGTGGAATTCCAGCAGCAGCCCCCTCCTTGCATTCCACTTCTTCCACTTCTTCTTCTTCTTCACTTCTTCTTCTTCTTCTCCACTTCTTCTTTCTTCTCCTTCTTCCTCCAAAGTAAGTTTTCTTCCACTTTTCTTCTTTCTTTCTTTCATTCCTTCTTCCTTAAGCTAACCCTCACCTTGCATTTTCTCTAACCTAGGTGTGAGGAGCTTAGATCTAGTGTGAGAGCTAGAATTGGTTGCTTGGAGCTTGAGGGAGGTAATTTGGAGTAGATCGGAGACTTTGGCCTTGGGATTCCAACTCCCAAGAGGTAAAACCTAACTTTTCCGTTCCTAATTATTTTTTGTGTAGTGTAATTAGTGTTGTAGAACCCTCCTAGACCCTAACCCTACCCGTAGGAGGAAGTTGGAACTAGTTTGGGTGAGTTTAGAGACTTTGACATTAGGTTTTGTGTCGAATTCGGGTGAAATCCGAATTTGGCCCAATTTTGGGTGATGCCCTAGGTTAGATGGACCTAGGTAGACGTTGTCGGGTGTCTAGAGGGTGAGTGCGTGTCTTCGTTCGGACACGGGAAGCCGTGTCGCAGAGAAACGGGCGTTTCGGGCAAAATTGGGGCTTTTCGTCGTCGCCGATTCTAAGTGCGTGTGCGTTTCCGCCACGGGCCTAGAATCGACGTGGGAGCATATTTTCTAGGATTTAGACATCGTGTAGAGCGCGTGGGTAAATTTTGGGCCGATTCCGAGTTCGTTTGGTGTGCATTTCAGGAGGTTTTCCGAGCCGCGCACCACGTGTTCGTCGAAATGACCGAACGGCCATTTCGACTTGGTTTCCTCGTTTCGGGCTTGTACGCGCGTTGGGTTAGTATCGGGGAGTATGTGCTATAATTTTCGGGCTATATTTTATATATTTTAGGGTATTGGTGAGTGTCGGGGTCGTTGGGCGTGAGTAGGGCGTGTGATTTGAGTGTTGTGTGCGTGGTTGTGTTTGTATTGATATGTGTCTATATATATATATATATTTATATATATGTATGTGTGTTTATATATATATATTTATATATATATGTGTGTATTTATATTTATGTACTTGTATATGTATATGTCTATGTGTATATATATATATATGTATATGTGTAAGTGTGCTTGTGTGTATATGTATATGTATTCGTATGTGTGTATATATATATAGTTGAGAGTGTGTGTAGATATATAGATATATATATATATATATATATATATATATATATGTATCAAGTGTATATATATATGTAGCTATGTATATATATTTATGTGTGTGTGTGTATTAGTGTGTGAGTGTGTGTATTAGTGTGTTTGTGAGAGTGTAGGTGTGTGTGTTAGAGAGTGTTTAGAGTGTGTATATATATATCTATCTAGTAGTTATATATATAGTTATGTGTATGTGTATATATATATATATATAGAGTGATATATATATATGTATGTTTATGGATGTGTGTGTGTGTGTATGTGAGTTGGAAGGGGGGGGGGGTTTCCAGCCACTGCACAGCAGCAGCAGCTGCTGCCCCTAACAGCAGCTGCTGCCCCTAACAGCAGCAGCAACATGGGGCAGCAGCAGCAGCCACATGAAGCCAGCAGCAGCAGTAGCAAGAGCAGCAACAGCAGGATCAGCACAAGCAGCAGCAGCAAGCTCTAGGCAGCAGCGAGGCTAGTAGCGAGGGGTGTTGGCGAGGGATAGGTAATAGATAATAGTTAGAGTATTAGTTAGATAGATCTAGATATTAGAGATATAGATCTATATATATATAAAGATAGATATATAATAAGATGAATAGATAGTTAGATAGCTAGATAGCTATTAGTTGATAGATAAGTTAAGGATAAGATAGATAGGTAGTTGGATAGATTGATAGATATATATGCTAGATTAATAGATAGATAGAGTATTAGATAGATTAGATAGATAGATAGATAGATATCTTGATTGGTATATATGTATATTTTAAGAGTTGGGTAAGGTAATGGGTAATGGGTATATATATGTGTGGATATATATGTATATAGGTAGATACCTATTTAGATATATATAAATATGATAGGTATCTATATTACCTAGCCTAGATTAATAACTAGGTGCATAATTAATAGCTAGATAGCTAGTTAGAGGGCTTTAGAGCGAAACCCCAATACCTTGAGTTACCGAGGTATCTCGATACCTTGAGATATTCAAGGTATTGAGTTTCGAGCGGGGTATTTGAGCATTAGCCTAGGAAATGCTTGGGAGTGATTTTTATATGTTTATATATATATAATTACGCGTGCTAGCATAGGTTTTAGCGGGTTTAGGCGGGGCACGTGGCCTAGGGCGAGGTATCGGATACCGAGGGTATCCCGGTATCTCGATTAGGCGAGTTTGTGAGTTTAGTAGCTTAATGAGCTCGGTTTGACCTAGAATTTCAGGGGCACCCTAGTTTGACCTAGCTTTGACCATAATTGTCCCCGTTGACCGTAAAAGTCAACGTTTGACCTAGTTTTGACCTAGAGTTGACTTTTTGGACCCCGGGTTGACTTTTTGACCCGAATTTCACCGGTTTGACCCGTTCGACCTAGAATAGCCCTAGAAGCCTGTTTTTAATTATTTTATATCAGTTTAAATGCTTAGAACCCTGTTTATTCCTTGCTTTTCGCATTAGGTCCTTGCGACACCGGTCCGGACCTCGATCCTCATCAGTTGCTCAGGACATCAGGCGAGTACCTACCTCTGATAGTTTCCATTTCATGATAGCGTTTATATCACCTGTTCTAGAACTGTAATACTTGATTCTGATACTTTATTACACGAGCTGGTACTAGTGGATCCCGTCAAGAGGTGCTATCCCCCTTACCGTGTTCAGCGGGTACTCTATCACGTGTATTTCATCATGTGCTTCGGGTATTGATTATCATGTGCTATCATGTGCTTCTTGTGCTCTCGCCTTCGTGTGCGCGAGCTATTATCATGTACGTAGCGTGTTGTAGTTGGATCCAATGGTATTAGTGGGGGAGGGGAGTAGGAGTTGGTTATATGATCAAAGCCAAAACAGTATTCATGTGTATGTTGGTTATGCAACTCACGCATAACGGAGTTATTGTAGTGTTCTTCATGTGCAACCTAAGCCGATCATATAACGAACTTGTGCTCAAGGCACTTAGCTAGTATTCATGTTTCTCATCTGCAGTTACTTTTCCACTACTTGTATTGTTCTCCAGTTTACATTGCAGCTACTTATTGTGCTCCAGCATATATTTATTTCCTGTGCATCTTGATTACTTTTCTATTGCTCGTCATATACACCTTACCATGCATTTGGAGTTGCTTTCAGAGTTATGTACTTCGCTCCAGTCCTGACTGGGCATATTTTTTCCAGAGGATCCTGAGGACTATTGCCCTACGTTCTACGGGCCTGGTATTGACGACTGTTGTGACCCCGAGGAGGAGTGCGCCGAGGAGACGCCGATAGCACCCTAGTTAGCTAGGTGGGTTTCCTGGGTTATTTCCAGTGGTTTGTATTTTGGATGACTGTACTTATTCTTTTGTTGCTTGAGATGTTGTAGCTATTTGTAGACTTGGACTGTATTATTTTGGATTGTCTTGCTCTCTTGGTTCTGTTTCCTTGTTTATATCATATCGTGCTTATATTCTTCCTCTAAATTTTGTGATTGAGATCTTTGATATATATATATATATATATATATTGCGTGGTTGCCTCCTTTGGGAGAGGATTTTATATATATATTGCGTGGTTTTGCCCTCCTTTTGGAGAGGTCATGCCAGATTTTTTTAGTGAGATATAGATAGATATGGTTGACCTAGAACGGACCTTTACAGCGTTCTACCGCCGATTCTGCGGCGTAGGCTGGACGTACCCACGGCTCATGCCCGATTTTCGGGTGCGGGTCGTGACACTCGTGTTGCTCTCACTTGCATTCTCACTTAGATGGTTATTTACTTGCCCTATTTATTTCATTATCTGCCGCATTGCATTTATTTTGGCATGAGCTTTCTTGTACCTTGCTATGTCCCCTGAGGACCTGGATCCGGATTATGTCCCCAGGATTTGAGGACGAGATCTATCCCGAGGTATACGGGACCGGAGCAGGAGCTGATCCAGGAGCGGTACCGCCATCCGAGGACGAGGTGTTAGCTGAGGACTTCTCCTGAGCATCCCTGTTTATGCTCAGTACTTATTTATTTATTTCAGTCATTTATTTCTAGTCTGTTGAACCATTGTAACAGATGTTTAACGGGTTGATACCCGAAGCACTTTATTGAGACTGATTGATGATTTACATTTCTTTATTTACTCTGTGGATCATATTATATATCTTGTGTGGATGAGATTAGTTGTGCCATGATTGTCGTAGACTTGTTATTTTACAGCTTAAGTGCGCCCTGATGGTTCCATTAAATTGGGTTGTCCATCGGTGCGTGCTGCTGGCCATTGCCACGTGTCCAGTCCCTCGGTATTTTGGGACTGGGGCGTGACATATTCAGGCCACATGGTATCATCTTATGCGGCCTCCAACTTCTTGGTTATTCATGCCGCATGGGCTCTAAGGGGCATGAGTTCTATACGGCCTGCATAATTTTCATGCTTCTAAAAGACCCCCTTCAAATTTTCCAAAATGACAAGTTCAGAATACTTTGAACTAGAAGCATGGTCGAATGGACACTTATGGCCGCATTAGAGTGACATGCCGCATAGACATGTTGTCACATAGTCGGTTCTGCCAAGCTGTCTGATCATTAATGAGTAGATTTGGCTCAATCTCTGAGGATATTTCTTAGGGTTCGGTGCCATCTTTTGGGTTTAGACTCCGAGGTGACGGTTCGCTGGGGATGAAGCAGCTCAACAACCGAGGCATCGTCGTCATCTCACGGATCAAAAAGGAATAAGATTTGAAACGACCGTCATTATTATCCTGAGCCGCATATTCCCGCCTATATAAAGGGGTCTTGAAGAGAGAGAAAAGCTTTTACAAAACTTCAAGCTCTCTCTCTCTCTCTCTCTCTCTCTCTCTCTCTCTCTCTCTCTCTCTCTCTTCTTTACTACCATGGCTCCTCCTAAAGCTTCTTCGTCCACCGCTGCCGCCAAGAAGGCCCCCAAGGAAAAGGGCAAAGGCAAGGGTAAGGGGAAGGGTCGCATTGTTGATGCAGAGAAGGCATTTTATGCTTCGTCCAAGGCGGGCTTGTAACATGTCACGCCCCGCTCCCAGAATACTGGATAAATACGAGGACTGACATGGCCAACCACACCTTGCAGAATACCGAAGTAAGCCGCAATGTGCTAAGATTGTCTAGAAGACAAATGGATGAACTCTAGCATGCTATGACGTCAGTCCTAAGGCCGACAATTCCTAATATCTTAATCCATCAACAACAATTTCAAGAGTATATCATACATGAAAGTAAAGAGGTATCCCAAATTATATGTCACATATGATCATGAAGCTAGTGAATACAAAATGCTGCACTAGCAGAGCATAATTATACATGATCAAATATATCAGCCATGGTCTAATATATACATCATGTTAACCGAAGTCAGAGGAGTAACCTCAGAACAAAAGGGCTAATAATGGTCATTGCTAAACACCACATAATAAGATAACACTACGAGGGGTAGAAAAAGAAAACCCACTCGCAAGCTTTGGCTGCAGTCCTACGAGTGCGAGCCATCTTGCTGGAAGTACGGTGGATCATGTGTCTCCTTAGGGTAATCTGGCCAAACAAAACCAGTAGGGTCAGAAGCCCAAGCAACAAGGACCGGGGTTGCAGACCTTCACCAGAGCAGAACTTTGCACTTTAATCATGCCGAAATAAAATAGAATATGACAGGATGAGCTTGTCAGACAAGGCAAATAACTTATCACGGCCAAACATGCCTAAGTCTTGCTATAATTAACTAACTAGGGTTATCACAAACATATTTACTAACAAATTCACGTTTTGAAGAATATCGCTACTACCGGCACTACAGTCAACCCGGATGGCCAAGGGTACGCTATCTAGTACTTATAGTGCACATCACAAACAATAATGGATAAAGAACTAAAGCAGATAACTGATAGCATAACACAACTTAACGTAGGCATAAACTAATTTTTGAAAATATAAATAAATTTTGTAAATAAAATTGGTTTTGAAAACATGAAGAGGTTTTATAAATGAAACTGGTTTTGTAAACATAAAGATGTTTTGTAAACGTAAACTGGTTTTGTAAACATAACTGGTTTTATAAACATAACTTATCAGTAAATTGTCTTGTAACATAAACTGAAACTGAAACATAACTAGAATATATACTTGAATGCATATACTGAAATACATAATGTTATGAATAGTGGCTTAATAATAACTTGTAGTGCCGTAACACACGTAAACTTGGTCAGTAATGGAGCCCTTGCCTAGCAGGGTTGGTCCATGCTGCATGGGGCCCTTGGAGATCGGGGTAGCCGGTAGCGCAATATTCTTCCCTTCCAATGATCTAGGTGAATCTTATCTTGTCTAATCATTACCAAATTTAATACAAATTCTCGAGTCATGGATACTCGAGAATCTTCCTAAAATGACGAGTTACGAATACAAGCTATTCATGAGTTATCACTGGCGAACTTATCGTATCCGCGATACGCGATATATTGGGCAATACTCACACTCGGTTGCCCGATATCGAATACAATAGATTAACATATACAATAATTTCCACAGTGTCGTAAGGATCAAAACCATGTGTTAATATGTAAAAGCACAACATCTAATTATATAATACAAAAAAATATCCCAAGCAAAATGTAAGGAGCGCATGATAAAACCAGCCGCATAGAAATGTTGGTCGCATATGCGATCTAGACGCATACAGGGAATGCATGACGCGTGGGATGCAGGGCACATGCATGACGCAGGGATGCAGGGGGCATGCAGGATGCATGGATGTAGGACGCATACAAATCAGTCATGTGCCCAACAAGATGGACGCATGATGGAAGAGGGCGCATGGAACTCCATCATCCCAAAAAAGCACTAACTCCATGGAAAAAGCTCCAAAAAATCCGAAAAATTAATTTTTTTCATAAAATCTTTATTTTAACTCTGAATCCAATTATTCAAAAGCCAAATTGAACGAAATAAAAAGCTCTACCATATAGAACAACTAATTTTCGAAAATACTAAATTTTAATAGATCAAAACCAAGAAAAACTCATGGAACCCATGAAAAATCCTAACTTGAAATTCAAATCTACTTAAAATCTTACATCAAAATCAAAAACTCCAAAAACTAAAATTAAAGAGGACATCAAGAAGAACATTTTTCATCAAACATATTTTTTTAATAATACATATATGCAAAAATTCAAAAATCTATGGCTTCACCATTGAGCAAGATGTACTTGCCTGGAGTGGTTTTTTAGCATCTATCTCTCATGGTCCAACTAATCACAACCTCTTCTAGGGTTAGGGTTCGGTCTAGGTAGAGAGGAAGGAGAAAGAGGAAAAGAAAATTAGAAATGAAGAAGAAAGAGGGAGGAGAGAGAAAACTCTCATATATATACAAAGTGAGAGGGGGATGGCATAGTCATGGGTTCAACCAAAATAAACTGAACTAAGTGTCCATTCTACATGCGGGTCCTAAATTGGGTCTATGGCAATGCTAATGGATATTCTACGAGTCTCGGGTAATCTCTTTAGACAACAGGAATAAATACAAATGACATAAAGTATCATGCAAATACAACATACATATATTATCAGAAAAATAAATTTAAATATCAGAAATTCAAGAAATATCAAATCTGGAAACGGGTGTGACACAACGTAATCTCCAGGGTTTGCAGGAGGATCGCGACAGACTGAGTGATCTCAGGGAGAGTTGCCTTACAAGGTAGAAGGACCTGACTCAAGAAGCAGCTGAAGTAACTGAGGAGATCAGAATGCTACAAGTCAAACTTGACATGCTGGGGAATAGTCTCTGGGAGGCCCAAAAAGAGGAGGAGGCCATCCGAGATGAAGCAAGCCAAGTGGCCAAGAGCACAACTTGTGTTGGGGTCATTTTGCAGAAGCTAGAGGACAGAAAAGAGTCATACGCTTGTTACAAGGATCCTGGGGCCTTTGCTAGAGGAGTTGAGCGTCGGGCCAAGGTGCACTTGGATAACAACATCGCCCGGCTTCATGGGCAAACAGAAGAGTTTTGCTCAGACCAGTAGAACCAGTAGCTTTTGTTTTGCTTTTCAAAACTATATTTTTGTCTTAATTTTGTGGTTGGAGCATTAGTAGTCCCTTGATTGTGGTTTGCTTTTTTTTCTTATGCAAAAAAAATAAAAAACTTCCCTTTTATTGCGATTATGTATGAGAACCTTGGATATTGTACTAGAGGTAATATAGACATAGTACAATACCGTAGTTATTGAGGACATCCCTTGGGGGCTCTTTGGTGGACCTATTACAATTGCGCATTCGGGTGCAAGTAATAGTTTTGAGACAACCCTATCAAAGGTGATATGGACGTGATAGGTTTTGTGGACTTAACATCGCTGACGCACTTTGAAGTAAGTGTGGGTTATAAGTTTGAGATGACGACCGATATCAGAGCTATTATGGACGTGACAATCGATAGTCATATAGAGAGGTTTGCTCAGAGGTAATATGGACATGGCAAACCTAGATGGGAAGAACTATTAGGACAGTAGTTCAGAGGTGATGTGGATGTGAACTAATGCCCAAGAGAACTGATTATTAGTAGTCTACCCGAAAGTTTGGATAGACCTGAAAATTGCTCCACTAGGAAGCTTTTGAGGATCCACTGTATGTTGCGTATTCAGGACTCCTGAATACAGACAATGGCTTCTACCAAGATTTTATGAAAAGAGGGCGCGTGCTGTGTGTAGGCACCTACTGGAAAAAATAACATACATCTTGATTGTCCTTCTGATAATAAGGGGAGTACAAGCCTAGCTTAGACATAGTACTTTTTGAGAAACTTGTCGTTGATAGACATCATGAGCAAGTCGCTATTGGATTTTGCGAGCCGGTAAGCGCCGTTGGAGAATACGGAATCTACGATGAACGGGCTTTCCCATTTAGGTTAAAATTTACCTACCGTCTTGTGGGTCATAACCATCGGTTCTTACTGTCAAGACGAGGTCACCCACTTGGAAAGTTTTTTCCTTGACCCGTTTGTTGAAGGCTCCTGAGAGGTATGCTTGGTACAGCTCAATGTGCTATTGAGCTAAGAGTCGCTTCTCGTTGAGTGCTTCTAACTCTTGTAGCCATTGGCGGTGATTGTCTTTAACGGTCAATCATATGGAAAGAGCCATTCGGAGCGACAAAATTTGGATCTCGAGTGAGAGGACCGCTTCGTTTTTGTAGACCAGAGAAAATGTTGTGCTGCCAGTTGGTATCCGGACCGTTATGCGATAGGCCTAAAGACACTCCCCCAGCTTCTCATTCCAGTTGCGCTTATCGAAGGACACAAACTTCTTGAGTAGCTTTATAATGGTCTTATTGAATGCCTCTGCTAGACCGTTTGCTGCTGGGTAGTAGGCGATCGAGGCTATATTCTGGATTCAATTTTTATCACAAAACTGGTAGAACGCGTGGCTTGCAAACTATGGACAGTTATTGTGGATGATCCTCAGTGGCAATCTGAAGCGGTATATAACGTGATGCTTGACGAAGCTGATCATATTTGATATCTTTACTTCAGAAAGTGGCAAGCTTCCTCCCACTTGGAGAAGTAGTCGGTGATAGCCAAGAAAAATCGGTGTTCCTTAGACGAAGGTGGACTTATCGGTCCAATGATATTCATTCTCCATGCTTTGAACGGCCAAATGCTACCATAGGGTGTTGGAATTTTGAGGGTTGGTAGATAAAGTCAGCATGGAATTGGCGCATACGATATTTCCTTGCGTAGTTGACTGCATCTGCTACCATTGTCAGCCAATAGTAACCCATTCTCCGGAGGCTGTCCCGAAGCTTGGGTCTGGGCTGATGGGCACCGCAAATACCGTTGTGAGCTTCACGGAGTGCTTGCTTCAACTCTGTGTGGGATAGGCATCATAGTATAAGCCCGTCATAGGAACGACGATACAGCATTTTAGTAGCTGTATCATAATAAAACCGGAGCGAGCATCTTTTGATGGAAGTAGCTTCTTTTGGGTCATCTGGAAGGATCCCATAGACAACATAGTCGATAAATAGGAGTCTCCAGTCTTGGGAGTCGGTGTTTGTCTCTACTGAGTAGCTCAGGCACATACAGAGATTATTTTTCTGGCAGACTAATCCTTGGACAACCATGGTGATCAACTGATGAGTATTGGCTGGAACATCTAAAGAGGTTGCGAGGTCGGTCAGGGCGTCGACCTCGATATTTTATAGACGAGGGACGTGCTCTATGAAGAATTCCTCGAAGGTGGAGATTTTGTCGAGCGTGGCTTGGTGGTAGGGAATCAAATTCTTATGCCGAACTTCATACTCGGCCCGGACCTGGCTGACTATTAGCTTGGAGTCACTGTAAGCCTCTAAGTAGTCAACTCATACCTGCTTAGTGAATTAAAGTCCAATAATGAGGGTGTTATCCTCAGCCACATTATTGGAGCATGGCTCTATGAGAGAGTAGGTGCGGTTGATGACCAAGTCATATGGGAAAATTAGTATTATCCCGACGCCAGCGACAATATCGCCTTTGGGTCCTCTTATTGAAGCACCGTCGAAGAACATTCGCTAAACGGATTCTGCGCTTGTGGTCATGTTTGAGTCCTTTACTTTATCCGGAATCTCATCGTAGAGCTTCAAGGTTTCCATTACAGGGTGGGCTGCCAGGAAATTTGTCAATGCCTGGCCTTTGATTGCCTTATGTGGGACAAATACCATGTTATATGATGACAGTAGTATGACCCATGTAGCCAGGCGAGAATTGAGCGCCCCCGGTTTGGTCATGGGAAACCTAAGAGGATTGACCCGTGAGATCACACAAATTGTTTGCCCAGCCACGTAATACCGGATTTTCTAGATAGCAAAGACTAAAGCGAGGCAATCCTTCTCAACGGGGTTGTACATATGCTCCATACCGACCATCATCCTGCTGAGGTAGTGTCACTCCGTGTTCCCAATATACGTATTTGGAGTGTATTTATTTTTTTTGCTAGCATAGTTGTATGTTATGGAGAGACTAGACACATTTTTTGGTTCACTTGGCTCTTAGTTTATTTGTTTGGTTTTATTTTGAGTTGAACCCTTGGTTCAAACCTCAAACCCTCCATATATAACCCAACTTCACTCTCTCCTCTCATTTTTTCTCTTCCATTCTCTTTCTTAGGTTTTCCTCCCCCCCCCCCTCCATAGGCAAGTACATCTTGCAAGAAATGGAGAAATCCTTTATGTTTTTGTTCCATTATGTTCTTTATATGATTCTCCATGCATTTAGAACTTGGTATTTTCGGATTTAGTGGATGGATTAGTATAGATCTAAGTTTTAAGTTTTAGGGTTTTCTATATGTTCTTGAGTGTTCTTGGGTTTTTATTTCTTAAAACTTAATGTTTTCGAAAACTTGTTGTCCTATGTTGACGAGCACTTGATTTTGAGTAGTTTAGAACTTTACTCTGCTGGATTTGGACATCATTTGAGGTTTCTATGGAAGAAATAATTTCTATTTTTGAGCTTTAGCCATGGCTGAAAAGTTGCTGTTGGATGAGACGAAGGAGTGCTATGCGGTACGAAGTGCTATGCGGCCTGGACTTCTCATTTTGAGCCAGCATGCGGCCAACCTTGTTGGACGCATGACTGAATTTGCACATGCGCCCCTTGGCCAAATGCATGAACTTGAACGGATAAAATTTTACTAAGTCCCAAAAGATTCGTGCGGCCAAGTGTGCATGCGGCCAAGTGTGCATACGACCAAGAGGTGTATGCGGTCTCGTCAACCATGCGGCCAGGAGCCATGTGTCCCCCTCCTTCTGGACGCATAAATTTTGACTGACTTGGCATGACTTTTCATGAATTTTGTCTTTTCTTCTGACAAACTTTTATCACATGTCATATCAGCCACTTTTCTGACTTGACTTACATTTATTGATTGTCACATCATACGTTTTCTGAAGAGTGAACTTTGCTCTGTTTATGTGTCCAAGCCAACCATGCGGCCTCGATTGCATGCGGCATTGATCCTATGCGGCCTAGACGTTATGTGGCACATTGCTATGCGTCTTTACTCCTATGCGCCTACTGCTTCTTGATACTTTGGACACTTTCTTGGTTTAATGTTGATGTTGATTGAACGATTGTGATGCTATGTATTGAACTTAGAAATGACTTGTATGATCTAGATGTGACCATGTGCTAAATGACCAGGTATCTGGCATATGCCCAGTAGATGTAGCCCTACATGTACTTACTTGCTAAGTAGGCTACTTTTCCTTGATCACCTCATTATATGTTGGACAGAATAAGGGGCGTAGTTCAACTCGGGGAAGGGTCTGCAATTTCGATCCTTGTTTGGTTTAAGAAATGTGGATCTAATCTCGAGGGGTTCTCGTACTACTCTTATTTTATCTATCGATATAATAAAATGACAAATTAATGTGACCATTATTTGACTGTCCTATCCTGAATAACTTGTTACTTGATAAGTTGTCTACAACCTGGATATTAGAACTCGTTCCTGCCCTATTATATCTGTGCTGATATACTTGATCGCACCAAGAGTGCTACATGATATATAGTGAGTTGTCGTGCCACATACACTTGCTACGTGATATATATAATTATTTTCTTGCACGGATCTGGTAGTCGGACAGTGACTTTAGTCATGGATAGATAGCAATGATTGTTGCATCACACTTGGGTGAATCCAGATTTAACTTCTGAGGGACAATGTGGATTCGTAATAAGAGTATCCGTACTTAAAGTATGACATTTAGGAAGGAATGTTCATGTGACCATGACATGAGATTCTAATTAACCTAGGGTTCACTAGACAACTTAATTTGTAGAGCATTGGGAGGAAATGGTATCTCGAGACCGTTCATGTCGAGCCACCCTAAATTAGCTGGGAGTAAAGGCTGGCCATCACAGGTACTATATATCATCCGTACTAGTGGAGTGCAGATCTAATTTAATTATAAGCCGAGCCAGTGTCTTTCCTATAGAAATCCTGGAACTGCTACTGACCATTAATTAGCTCTGGGTCCTTGCAAGGGACTGGTGCATCATATATTCTTGCTATTATAACATTGGTTCAACCAGCCCTGCATGATTAGGACATGATCTGAGGATACTCATGTCACGTCCCAGTCCCAAAATATCGAGGGACTAGACACGTGGCAATGGCCAGCAGCACACAACCGATGGACAAACCCAATTTAATGGATCCATCGGGACGTACTTAAGCTATAATACAACAATAAAGGTCTACTAATCTCATCCATAGAAAGAATACATCAATATCAACAAAAGGAAATATAAACATCATCAAGTAACAAGTAAATAAATCGGGAAACAATCCGATAATAAGTCTGTTACAATTGTTCATTAAACAAGAATTAAAAGAGTTTAATTGCATCAAGAATGAGCATAGAAGAAACATATACTCAGGAGAAATCCTCTGCAATCACCTCGTCCTCGGTTCCTGGTTCTGCTCTAATGTATGCACTTGTTCCTGCTACTGCTCCTGCTAGTGTTCCTGTCCCGTATACCTCGGGATCGATCTCGTCTGCTAATCCTGGGGACATAATCCGGATCCAGGTCCTCAGGGGACATAACAATGTACAAAATAACTCATGCCAAAATAAATGTGGTGCAGCAATAAATGAATCAATAGGGTAAACTATATAACCAACTAAGTGATATGCAAGTGAAAGTTTTAGTCATACTCGGGCTGAGACTACTATAGGATCTGTGTCGGAGAAATCCATAGCAATATTTTTTCGAAGGGACAGTACATGTATCAAAGCTCTGTGTCAGAGACTAAGACACCTCCAGATAACAATATATATAATATAATCAGCCTTTTGTATGGTAAATCTCTCCCCACCCAATGTAATCACACGTCTCATATCCATGACATGCAGGATCATATCTAATGTAGCAAGTCAAAATAAGATCTAAGCATATGAATAAAGTATATGTCATAAAATCTGTAACCTATATAGAATCACCATGAATATCTCAGGAAGATTCTGTCTCATGAATAGTGTCAGGTGTCCTGGGTTATGACATACTTGATAATGCAAGCACGAGAAGTATAGGGTCTCGGTATTCATGTCTAGGTGACGTTACACAACTCCGCGTACGGTGTTGGCACCCGAATATTATTCGGACGCTAAGTAATGTCACGCGGTCCTAGGTTAAGCATGTACAATATATGAATAATGTAAACCCCCTGAATTTTTAAAATTTTAAAAACTGGACTTTTCACAATTTTCTGGAATTTTCTGAGAATTTTCTGTAATTTAAAAACAGGGTTTTCATTATTCAATAATTTTTAATTGATAATAAATGATATTAAAATATTATGAAAATAATATTTTTTGATGTAAAATAAAAAATTGGACTTAGGACAATTTTTCTGGAATTTATCGGACCCCGGACCTATTTTAAAACACCTAAAAACTAATTATTTAATTAAATAATTATTTATTTATTATTTACTGTTTATTTAAATATTTATTATTATTATTATTTTTCAGCCCGTGGCCCAGCCCGGCCCAACCTCTCCCCGGCCCAGCCCAACCGCGGCCCAGCCCACCCCGGCCTAGCGGGTCGGGCGGGTCGGCCAGACCCGAACCCGACCCGACCCGGCGTACCCCTCACCCCGCACGACCCTCTCTCTCCCGTGCCCGCCGCGTCCGGCGTCGCATCCTCCGGCTACCTCGCCCACGACCCTGGCCGCGCCGACATCTCCGCAAACGCCTCCGCCCATCTCGGCCCTCCCCCTCGGCCACGACCCGCCCCCGACAGCCTATTTAAAACCGTCCCCGAGCCTCCGCCCCGACCACCACTCCAGCCACCCAGCGCCATCGCTCCGACCCCTGCTCCGGCCACCGTCCCACCAGCTCCCATCCCCGCCGACGTCGACCTCTTCCTCCCCTCCTCTTCTCCTCCGGCGAGCGCCACCGGCAGCCGCAGCGAGCACAGCAGCAGCTCGAGCAGCTCCCCGCGCCGCCTCCGGCCGCCGGCGAGCCCCCAGCCACCGCGTCGCCCGCCGCCGCGCTGCCCCGGCCCCCAACCGCCGCAGCCAGCCCCCCCACGCCGCCGTCTCCGCCGCCCTCGTCGGAATCCCCAAGCCGAGCCCTAACCCTAACCCTAACCCTAATTCGGATCCCTGTGTCCGACACGTGTCGGACACGGTTTGACCCTGATTTTCGGGTCCCCTTCAGGTACTTGTAACTTTTACCTCGTAGCTCCGATTCCAATTCCGCAAATTGCGTTGCGAAGTCTGTATGACCCTTTCGGTGTCCGGATAAACCGTTCGGGGCATCGCGTCCTGTGGTGATCGCACACCGCGATCCAAAAACAGGAAAAACCAGACCCTGTTTCACCCCGGAACTGAGTACGCCCCGCCAAACGGGACGACTTAGTCGCGCGCGGTCTTCACAGATACGTATGCATCGTCGATACGGACGTGGCGGATTTTGCAGAAGTCGATTTGGGTGTGCGTGCACACCGGAATCAACGCGTATCCGAGGACATCGCCCGTATCCGTACTTTCTGGAATGCGCCCTAACTTTGTGTACATACGTCGGATTGAGACGAAACTTGCGCCATCGGACTCGTAGCGATACGCTGGTCCTGTGGGTCAAGTTTGGTTCGATTCTGAGAACGTTGACGAAATCGCGTGTCGTGGGCCCCACAGGCCCCGCTCGACGGGCGATTTTGTGATCGGCTTATCGGAATTCAATTCTGAAAGTTCTGTTGGGTTCGTATCAGCGTTTCTGACCTGTTGACACTGAGTTTGGTGAATTTGAAGACCGTTGACACTGACGCACTTTTCGGTGCAAAGCGGGCCAACTTGTGGACCCCGTTTTGGCCCGAAACTGCCGTTTTTGTCCTTGTCTCCAAATTGGACCCAAAGACAGGCGTTTCTAGCTGGTTGATATTTTCTGGATCTGATGGTGATGTTTGTTTTAGCAACCGGAGTACCGCCTGCAAATCCAACCGAAGTCAGAGCCGCAATCAGAGCCGGAACCACAGGCAAGTGTACCTTGCCAAAACTTGCAGCTCTGCTACCTATTTCCTGGACTTGGTTATACATCAGTGGGCAAGTAAAGCTTGCCAATTCTCAGATATTTCTGGTTATAGTATTTACTTGATTTTTTGTAGATGCCTAAGTAAACTTGTTTAACTGCTTAACCCAGGACACCTGACACTATTCATGTGACGGAATTGCCGGAGAAATACCTGGTGATTCCGTATAGGTTACATTTTCATGTCATTACAGTTTACATGCTTAGATTCTATCCTGACTCATTGCATTAGTTCAATCTTGCGTGACTTGTACCTGATATTTCTGGAACTGTGACGTGAGATTACATGGGGTGGGGAGAGTATTACCATATCAAGGCTGATTATAATGTAAATAATGTTATCTGGAGGTGTCTTAGTCTCTGATACAGAGCTTTGGCACAAGTTCTGGCTCTTCGAGAAAATACTGCTATGGTTTCTTCGACACTGATCCTGTAGTAGTCTCAGCCTGAGTATGAATAAAACTCTCACTTGCATATCACTAGCTGGTTTACATATTTACCCTGCTGTTTATCTTGTTGCTGCACTGCATATGTTTTGGCTTATATTTTATGTACCTTGTTATATCCCCTGAGGACCTGGAATGGACTATGTCCCCAGGTATAGCCGCAGAGAACTACCCCGAGGTGTACGGTACAGGAGCACTCCTTGGAGCAGAACCCGGAACTGAGGACGAGATAGTGGCCGAAGACTTCACCTGAGCACCGGCTTCAGCTACACAGTATTTCCTTTTCAGTATTTTATTTCCAGTCTATGTTTCCTTAAATGTAACATAATAATTCTCGGATTGTTTCCCGAGATAACCTTATT
This sequence comes from Iris macrosiphon, assembly GCA_036927795.1. Classification (NCBI taxonomy): domain Eukaryota; kingdom Viridiplantae; phylum Streptophyta; class Magnoliopsida; order Asparagales; family Iridaceae; genus Iris; species Iris macrosiphon. The sequence goes on from JAYESA010000011.1 coordinate 4,569,141, forward strand.
TGATATTGCATATTTAATTCTATTGCATTATTTCTGGCAATTAATCTGTGTTTATTTGGTGGATGAGATTAGAAATACCTGAGACTTGTAACATATTACTGCTAGACTACAGCTTAAGCATGCCCTGATGGATCCATTAAATTGGGTTGTCCATCGGTGCGTGCTGCTGGACATTGCTCACGTGCTCAGTCCCTTGGCATTTTGGGACTGGGGCGTGACATGGTTTTTATGGTGGCCCATGCAGGTCTACGACTAAATTGTTCAATTTTAACTCAGGGATCGAACAGGCCTGCAATAGAATATGATAAGTTTTTAGGATCTCATCCACTTGCTTGAATCGTTTTGATATCTGTATCGTACTCGAACTAATTTTGACTTGCATCTTGCCTTGATTCCTGTGCGCCTCTTATTGGTTATTTTGGATACAGGAAAATGGACCCACAAGAATGCAACGAGACTCCCGTCAGAACACCACAAGCTACAGGTGTCACCTATGACGACGAAGTGACACCAGTCGGTGGAGCTCCCTCAACTCAACAGAGCCAGCAGGCAGGCCAACCTACCTCCCGATTCCGGCGCAATGACATCCCACCTCCGCCGCAGTTCGTCCCACCAATACCCGTACTCCCACAAGGACAGCCAATTGACGGGCAGCTGATATTCCAAATGATCTACGCGATGATGCAAGCACAGCAACAAGTCCAACACGAGGCTCAGCGTCGCGAAGCTAATTTCTTGAGGGACAGCATTGTAACTACACTGGAGCAGGCCAACCTACCAACTCGACGGCCAGCGACAGGCTCAATCACTGACTTCCGCCAACTGAAGCCCCACACTTTTTCTGGAAAAGAGGAGCCCACAAAAGTTCATGAGTGGCTCACCAACATACAGCATCAACTTGAAGCAGCTGAGCTTCCACGGGAACGTTGGATGACTGCCGTCAGAATGCAATTGACGGACAACGCTCATCACTGGTGGCTATCCGAGGAGACGCGACTCGGACCAGACCGAGTCACCTGGGAGGAGTTCTCTAGACTATTCCAGGAGATGTACATTTCTGCCATCGCTCGATCAGAACTGCGGGACAAATTCAATCGCCTCACTCAGGACTCCATGACGGTGGAAGAATACAACGCAGAATTCATTCGTCTGAGCCGCTTCGCCCCCACCCTGATCCCGACTGAGAAAGAGAAGGCCGAGAAATTCTTCGACGGACTGAACATTGAGTTGCAGAAACTAATTGGGTCCGTCGCACCAACATCATACTCGGACGTCCTTACTGCGGCTCGACGCATAGAGCGCGTCACCAAGAGATAGACCAGACTGAAGCGGTCATCCCCATCCGCACCAACCAAAGCAGCACAAGAAGAATCTGCAAAGAGACCGCACCAACAGCAGAAAGCATCTACACCACCAGTGGTAGTCCTCCTTACTTGTCACTACTGTGGCAAAGCAGGCCATATCGCCAAGGAATGCCGACGCAGACTAGGATTGTGTTTGGCATGCGGATCCCGTCAACATTCGGTAAGGGATTGCACTCAACGTGGAGAAGGAGCACCTAGGGCGAACCAGCAAACTCCACCAGCACCTCAAGCAGCACCCTACCAGCAAGCTCAGCAGCAACAGAGGAATCTACCTCAAGGACGAGGACAAGCTTACGCGATGACTGTGCAGGACGCTGATGCGAGTAAGTGATTTATAGTTATCTGTTTCCAGTCTTGTTGTAGTTCGTGCCTATTGGTTCGTGACCTCAGCCCCAACCTAGTAATTTGCAACTTGTTAATAACAACCTGGTTTTCATAAAAGTTATAGTTTTAACTAGATTTTCCTGGAAAGTGTAAACTTTCAATTTTTAGGGAAACGGTACTTCCCTAAGTATCTTGTGATGTGTTTTCAAACGATGTTTGCGACCGCGTCATCTCTGTTGACCGGTTATTCTTTGATTGTGAGGATGCAATCCTCTTAAGGGGGGTAGATTGTAAACCCCCTAAATTTTCAAAATTTTAAAAACTGGACTTTTCACAATTTTCTGGAATTTTCTGGGAATTTTCTGTAATTTAAAAACAGGGTTTTCATTATTCAATAATTTTTAATTGATAATAAATGATATTAAAATATTATGAAAATAATATTTTTTGATGTAAAATAAAAAATTGGACTTAGGACAATTTTTCTGAAATTTATCGGACCCCGGACCTATTTTAAAACACCTAAAAACTAATTATTTAATTAAATAATTATTTAATTATTATTTACTGTTTATTTAAATATTTATTATTATTATTATTTTTCAGCCCGTGGCCCAGCCCGGCCCAACCTCTCCCCGGCCCAACCCAACCGCGGCCCAGCCCACCCCGGCCTAGCGGGTCGGGCGGGTCGGCCAGACCCGAACCCGACCCGACCCGGCGTACCCCTCACCCCGCACGACCCTCTCTCTCCCGTGCCCGCCGCGTCCGGCGCCGCATCCTCCGGCCACCTCGCCCACGACCCTGGCCGCGTCGACTTCTTCGCAACCGCCTTCGCCCATCTCGGCCCCCCCTCGGCCACGACCCGCCCCCGACAGCCTATTTAAAACCCTCCCCGAGCCTCCGCCCCGACCACCACTCCAGCCACCCAGCGCCACCGCTCCGACCCCTGCTCCGGCCACCGTCCCACCAGCTCCCCTCCCCGCCGACGTCGACCTCTTCCTCCCCTCCTCTTCTCCTCCGGCGAGCGCCGCCGGCAGCCGCAGCGAGCAGAGCAGCAGCTCGAGCAGCTCCCCGCGCCGCCTCCGGCCGCCGGCGAGCCCCCAGCCACCGCGTCGCCCGCCGCTGCGCTGCCCCGGCCCCAACCGCCGCAGCCAGCCCCCCCACGCCGCCGTCTCCGCCGCCCTCGCCGGAATCCCCAAGCCGAGCCCTAACCCTAACCCTAACCCTAATTCGGATCCCTGTGTCCGACACGTGTCGGACACGGTTTGACCCTAATTTTCGGGTCCCCTTCAGGTACTTGTAACTTTCACCTCGTAGCTCCGATTTCAATTTCGCAAATTACGTTACGAAGCCTGTATGACCCTCTCGGTGTCCGGATAAACCGTTCGGGGCATCGCGTCCTGTGGTGATCGCACACCGCGATCCAAAAACAGAAAAAACTAGACCCAGTTTTACCCCGGAACTGAGTACGCCCCGCCAAACGGGACGACTTGGTCGCGCGCGGTCTTTACAGATACGTGCGCATCGTCGATACGGACGTGGCGGATTTCGCAGAAGTCGATTCGGGTGTGCGTGCACATCGGAATCAACGCGTATCCGCGGACATCGCCCGTATCTGTACTTTCTGGAACGCGCTCTAACTTTGTGTACACACGTCGGATCAAGACGAAACTTGCGCCATCGGACTCATAGCGATACGTTGGTCCTGTGGGTCAAGTTTGGTTCGATTCTGAGAACGTTGACAAAATCGCGTGTCGTGGGCCCCATAGGCCCCGCTCGACGGGCGATTTTGTGATCGGCTCATCGGAATTCAATTCTGAAAGTTCCGTTGGGTTCGTATCAGCATTTCTGACCTGTTGACACTGAGTTTGGTGAATTTGGAGACTGTTGACTCTGACGCGCTTTTCGGTGCAAAGCGGGCTCACTTGTGGACCCCGTTTTGGCCCGAAACTGTCGTTTTTGCCCTTGTCTCCAAATTGGACCCAAGGACAGGCGTTTCTAGCTGATTAATATTTTCTGGATCTGATGGTGATATTTGTTTCAGCAACCGGAGTACCGCCTGTAAATCCAACCGAAGTTAGAGCCGCAATCAGAGCCGGAACCACAGGCAAGTGTACCTTGCCAAAACTTGCAGCTCTGCTACCTATTTCCTGGACTTGGTTATACATCAGTGGGCAAGTAAAGCTTGCCAATTCTCAGATATTTCTGGTTATAGTATTTACTTGATTTCTTGTAGATGCCTAAGTAAACTTGTTTAACTGCTTAACCCAGGACACCTGACACTATTTATGTGACGGAATTGCCGGAGAAATACCTGGTGATTCCGTATAGGTTACATTTTCATGTCATTACAGTTTACATGCTTAGATTCTATCCTGACTCATTGCATTAGTTCAATCTTGCGTGACTTGTACCTGATATTTCTGGAACTGTGACGTGAGATTACATGGGGTGGGGAGAGTATTACCATATCAATGCTGATTATAATGTAAATAATATTATCTGGAGGTGTCTTAGTCTCTGATACAGAGCTTTGGCACAAGTTCTGGCTCTTCGAGAAAATACTGCTATGGTTTCTTCGACACTGATCCTGTAGTAGTCTCAGCCTGAGTATGAATAAAACTCTCACTTGCATATCACTAGCTGGTTTACATATTTACCCTGCTGTTTATCTTGTTGCTGCACTGCATATGTTTTGGCTTGTATTTTCTGTACCTTGTTATGTCCCCTGAGGACCTGGAATGGACTATGTCCCCAGGTATAGCCGCAGAGAACTACCCCGAGGTGTACGGTACAGGAGCACTCCTTGGAGCAGAACCCGGAACTGAGGACGAGATAGTGGCCGAAGACTTCACCTGAGCACCGGCTTCAGCTACACAGTATTTCCTTTTCAGTATTTTATTTCCAGTCTATGTTTCCTTAAATGTAACATAATAATTCTCGGATTGTTTTCTGAGATAACCTTATTTGATATTGCATATTTAATTCTATTACATTATTTCTGGCAATTAATCTGTGTTTATTTGGTGGATGAGATTAGAAATACCTGAGACTTGTAACATATTACTGCTAGACTACAGCTTAAGCATGCCCTAATGGATCCATTAAATTGGGTTGTCCATCGGTGCGTGCTGCTGTCCATTGCTCACGTGCTCAGTCCCTTGGCATTTTGGGACTGGGGCGTGATAAATAAATCAAGACAACAATATAAAGCAGGTACTGCAAGTTTTGGCAAGGTACACTTGCCTGGGGTTCTGACTCCAACTGTAGCTCTGGTAGCAGCGGGATTTACAGGTACTCCTCCGGTTGCTGAAATAAGCATCACCATCAGATTCAAAAAATATCAAATTGCTAGAAACGCTTGTTCTTGAGTCCAATTTGGACACAGGGGCAAAATGACAGTTTTTGGTCAAAGCGGGGTCCACATTTGGGCCCGCTTCGCACCAAAAAATGTGTCAGAAACAATGGCCTCCAAATTCGTCAAACTTAGTGTCAATAAGTCCAGAACGATGATACGAACCCAACGAAACTTCCAGAACTGGATTCCGATGAGCCGATCACAAAATCGTCCGTCAAGTTGAGCCGCAGGGCCCACGATACGCGATTTTGTCAACGTTCTCAGAATCAAACCAAACTTGGGTCACAGGACTAGCGTATTGGTACGAGTCCGATGGTATAAGTTTCGTTTTAATCCAACGAGTGTACACAAAGTTACAACGTGTTCCAGAACAGGCCGATACGGGGCGTTGTCGGCGGATACGCGTTGATTTCGGTGTGCACGCACATCCAAATCAACTTCCGCGAAATCCCACACGTCCGTATCAATGGCACGCACCTTTCGGTGAAGACCGCACGTGACCAAGTTGTCCCGTTTGGGGGAGCGCACTCAGTTTCGGGGAAAAATGGGACGAGTATTTTTCTGATTTTGGATCACAGTTCGCGATCGCCACAGGACGCGACACACCGAGCGGGTTGCACGAGCATCGAGAGGGTCACGCAAGGTTCGTGTCACAATAGACGGAACGAGAAACGGGGCAGCGAAGAGAGAGAAAAGGCTACCTGAACAGAGCTACGTCGAACTGGGTTTCCTCGTGTCCGCGAGGCGATACGACACACCTAGGGTACTGTGTTGCGGCTGGGGGCTTCGCCGGAGGCGGCTAGGGCATGGCTGGGTGGTGGTGTGCTGGCGGAGGCGGCACTGAGGTCATCGGCGGAGGACACGGTGGAGGTCATCGGGCACGGCTGGGACTGCTCGGGGGGAGGCGGCCGGGGTGCTGGGTCGGCTGAGCTGGCCGGAGCTCGGGGTGCTGAAGCGCTGCGGGGAGGACGGAGGGTGGCAGAGCTCTGGGTTTCTCGGTCACACTAGGGTTGGGCCCGGTTCAGCTAGACCGGGTCCGATCTGGTTCGGGTTGGTTTGGTTCAATTAAACCGGGTTTATTTCTAGGATTTATTTTGGTTTAATTAAAACTTAGTTTTTAGGTCTTTTAAAAATATTTCCGGGGTCCAATAAATTCAAGGAAAATTACCATATGTCTAATTTTTCATTTTACACCCAAAAATATTATTTTCATAATATTTTAATATTGATTAACATCATTAAAAAATTATTTAATTTCAAAATACCTTAGTTTTAATTAATAAAAAATCCCAAAAAATTCTAGAATTTTTTTGAAAAATTGATTAAAAATTCCTAAAAATCAGGGGATTTACAATCTACCCCCCTTAAGAGGATTACGTCCTCGTAATCAAAGAATAACTGGTCAACAGAGATGACTCGGTTGCAAGCATCGTTCGAAGCACATCATGATCAAGGAGAATCAAGGATGAGGGTTTAAGCAAAAACACATAGGGAATCATTTCCCTAAGCAATGGAAGTTATGCAATTTCCAGAATAAAGGAAATCTAGAAAACTACAGTTTTAGAAAAACTAGGTTATCACTTTATAAAACATACTAGGTTATCAATTATTAGCAAGTTCAAAATTACCAGGTTAAGGCTAAGGTCACGAACCAATAGGCATGAGCTAAAACAAAACTAGAATAGATAGCTACGAAAACTTACGCGCATTCGCTACTCCACGAGTCTGCGCGTTCTCCAAGGTCATCGCGAAAGCTTGTCCGAGTCCTCGCGATGGATTCCTCTGCTGCTGCTGAGACTGCTGGAAGAGTGATGCTTGTGGTGCCAAGGGTGGCCTCGGCTGATACCCTCCTGGGCTGGTAGAGCTTGTTGTTTTACTATCGGTGCTCCTTCTTGACGCTCAGGACATTCCCACACCGAATGTCGCATGGATCCGCAAGCTAAACATAATCCCAATCTGCGTCGGCATTCCTTGGCAAGATGGCCTGCCTTGCCATAGTAGTAGCAATAAGGTAGGATTAGTGCTAGTGGTGTAGATGTTCTCTGTTGTTGGTGTAGGTGAGGGATCTTTGCAGCTTCTTCTTGTGGTGCTCTGGCTGGTGCTGATGTGGAAGGCCGCTTCAGACTGGTCTCTCTCCTGGTGACGCGCTGTAAACCCCCTGAATTTTTAAAAATATTAAACTTAAATTTTTTCATAATTTTCTGAAATTTTTTGGAAATTTTCTGTAATTAAAATCAGGGTTCTAATTATTAAATGATTTTTAATTATTAATAAAATAATATTAAAATATTATGAAAATAATATTTTTGGGTGTAAAATGGAAAACTGGACTTAGGGTAATTTTTCTGGAATTTATTGGACCTCGGACCTATTTTAAATCACCTAAAAACTATTATTTATTTATTTATTTATTATTATTATTTATTTATTGTTAATTATTATTATTATTATTTGTTTTATTAATTCCGGCCCAAACCCAGCCCGTAAACCCGGCCCATCAGCCCAGGCTCAGCCCATTGGGCCAACCCAGCCCGCCAACTGCTAGCGGGTCGGGTCGGGTCCACCCGAACCCGACCCGCAGCACCCGAACCAAAACCCCCAACGACCCGGTCGTCTCCCTCCCCGCGTCCGGCCGCTTCCGCCGCTTGCGCCGCGCGCCACGCCCGGTTACGCGGCGCCCCGCCCGGCCACGACCCCGCTTCCTCCTCCGCCTCCTCCGCCTAACGACTCCTCCTCTCCCCTACTTAAACTCCCCCGAAAACCTCCCGGCCACCACGAACCCCCACCGGACCCGCCGCTCACCGCCTTCCCGTCCACCGCCGTGCTCCGTCGTGCTGCCCCGGCCCTCTCCTCCTCCTTCTCCCTCTCCTCCAGCACCCACCTCCGGCCTCCCCGACTCCAGCAGCAGCGAGCAGCCGCTGCCGGCCGCCCCCGCTCCCCCGGCGAGCCACCCTCGGCCTTCCTCCGCCGCAGAGCCCCGACGAGCCACCCCAGCCCTCTCCGGTGCTCCTCCGGCCGGCCCCGCCGCATCTCCGCCGGGAAACCCTAAACCCAAACCCTAATTCCCAATTCCTGTGTCGGCGTGTCGGACACGACACAGATACGAGAAATCCCGGTTTCTAAGCCCTGTTCAGGTACTCATATCTTTCTCCTCGCTGCCCCGTTTTCAATTCCGTAAAATGCGTTGCGAAGCCTGTATGACCCTCTTGGTGCCCGGATAAACCGCTCGGGGCATCGCGTCCTGTGGTGATCGCACACCGCGATCCAAAAACAGGAAAAACAACGACCCGATTCACTCCGGAACTGGGTACGCCCCGCCAAACGGGACGACTTAATCGCGCACGGTCTTCACAGATACGTGTGCGTCATTGATACGGACGTGTGGAATTTCGCGGAAGTCGATTCGGGTGTGCGTGCACACCGGGATCAACGCGTATCCGCGGACACCGCCCCGTATCCGCCTTTTCTGAATTAAGCCCTAACTTCCTGTACACACGTCGGATTGAAACGAAACTTGCGCCATCGGACTCGTAGCGATACGCTGGTCCTGTGACCCAAGTTTGGTTCGATTCTGAGAACGTTGACGAAATCGCGTGTCGTGGCCCCATAGGCCCCACTCGACGGGCGATTTCGTGATCGGCTCATCGGAATCTAGTTCTGGAAGTTCCATTAGGTTCGTATCATCGTTCCTGACCTGTTGACACTAAGTTTGGTGAATTTGGAGACCTTTGACCCTGACACGTTTTTTGGTGCAAAGCGGGCCCACATGCGAACCCCGTTTTGACCCAAAACTGTCGTTTCTGTCCTTGTCTCCAGATTGGACTCAAAGACAGGCATTTCTAGCTATTTGATATCTTTTGAGCATGATGGTAATATTTATTTCAGCATCCGGAGTCATTTCTGGAAATTTCCCTGAGAACAGAACCGTAGTGGGATCCAAACTTCAGGCAAGTACCTGCACTTCAAGTTTATTCTTTATATTATGATAATTAGTTCCTTGCTCTACTAGCACCATTTGGATGTTTACACGTAGTGTTAGAATACTGGATTCATGTCTTGAATACTGGAGTTCATGTCTTGCTTTTCGTGTCGGGTGGGAGAATACTAGGAGGCATGTAGTTTACCCTTCCCCCTGTTCCTGTCTAATAGCTGTTGGTACACGACTGTATCATCAGCCGGATCTCGATTATTCCTGTCTAATAGCCGTCTATAACGGACGGATTAGCCTTATAACCCTCTACATGCCAGCTATGTATTCTAAAATACACAATTTTACACACATAGTTTCTTGTCTTGTTGTAGTTCTAATTTTCTGTCTCATTATATTCATATTTTACTCATGTCCCTGGTTTATAGCAATTAATCCTATTTTACTCATATTCCTGTTTTACAGCAATTAACTCTTAGTTATTATTACTATTTATTATGCATATTCTTATCATGATACTTAGACAGTTTTCTTTCTACTTGTCATAAATATTTAGTTTAATCTTGTTGTGCATTGTGTACTTTGCTCATTTTCTGACTGGATCCGTTGATTTAGGCGATGATGAGGACTATGCCCCCACCTATTATGGTCCCTATGAGGTAGCAGGTGACACTTTTGAGGAGCCGGTTCCCACCCAGGAGACTACTTCTGAGGAGAAGTTAGCCAGTTAGCTAGTAATATTCTTTCAGCACAGTACTCGGGTTTGTCCCCGATTTATCTTCTGATTTTGTATAAACTATGGATCTGGTTGTCACAAATTAAATATTATGAAATCTTATCATTTCTATTTCCCTGTCATTCTCCTTGTCTTTACTGTGGATGAGATAGAATCTAAATTACCTGTGATTATGACCTAGACAGCGTACTACCGCCGACACTGCGGCGTAGGCTGGACGTACCCACGTACTCGTGCCCGAATATCCGGGTGCGGGTCGTGACACGCGCTCCATGAGTCGGGCTGCAGCAAGGACGTCTGAGTAAGATGTAGGTTCAACGGATCCAATTAGTTTCTGTAGCTCAAAGTTTAGTCCGTCGAAAAACTTCTCAGCCTTCTCTTCTTCTGTCAGAATCAAGGTTGGGGTGAAGCGACTCAGACGAATGAATTCTGTGCTGTATTCTTCTACTATCATACTGTCTTGAATGAGGCGATTGAACTTATCCCAAAGTTCTGATCGAGCGATGGCTGGAATGTACATCTCCTGAAAGAGTCTGGAAAACTCTTCCCAAGTGACTCGGTCTGGTCCGAGCCGTGTCTCCTCAGATAGCCACCAGTGATAGGCATTATCCGTCAATTGCATCCGGACGGCAGTCATCCAACGCTCCCTTGGAAGCTCTGCTGCTTCTAATTGATATTGAGTGTTTGTGAGCCACTCATGAACTTCAGCGGGCTCCTCCTTGCCAGAAAAAGTTCGGGGCTTCAGCTGGCAAAAATCGGTGATAGAGCCCGTCGTTGGCCGTCGAGCTGGTAGGTTGGCCTGCTCTAGTGCAGTTACTAGGCTGTTTCTCAAGTACTCCGCCTCATGACGCTGAGCCTCTTAATGAATATGTTGTTGAGCTTGCATCATTGCGTAGATCATTTGGAATATTTTTTGCCCGTCCATAGTCTGCCCTTGTGGGAGTACAGGCATTGGTGGTGTGAACTACGGCGGAGATGGAATATCATCACGCCGGAACCTTGAAGTATGCTGGCTCGCTTGATTGCTTCGATGAGTAAGGGGATCTCCGTTCAATGACGTCACTTCATCTTCTCCGTAGGTGGCTACAACACCTATTGTTGTTCTTGCAGGAGTTTCGTCGTTTGCTCGTGAATCTAATACTCTGTATCAAAAATAAACTATAAGAGGCTCACAGGAATCAAGGCAGGATGCAAGTCAAGAAATTAATTTGAATCCGATATAGATGTCAAGAACGATTCAAGAAAGTGGATGAGATCCTAAAACTTATCATATTCTTACTTCAGGCTTGCTCGATCCCTAAGTTAAAACCGAACAATTTAGTCGTTGACCTACATGGGCCACCACAAAAACTATGTCACGCCCCAGTCCCAAAATATCGAGGGACTAGACACGTGGCAATGGCCAGCAGCACACAACCGATGGATAAACCCAATTTAATGGATCCATCGGGGCGTACTTAAGCTGTAATACAACAATAAGGGTCTACTAATCTCATCCACAGAAATAATACATCAATATCAACAAAAAAAAAATCATCAAGTAACAAGTAAATAAATTGGGGAACAACCCGATTATAAGTCTGTTACAATTGTTCATTAAACAAGAATTAAAAGAGTTTAATTGCATCAAGACTGAGCATAGAAGAAACATATACTCAGGAGAAATCCTCTGCAATCACCTCGTCCTCGGTTCCTGATTTTGCTCCAATGTATGCACCTGTTTCTACTACTGCTCCTGCTAGTATTCCTGTCCCGTATACCTCGGGATCGATCTCGTCTGCTAATCCTGGGGACATAATCTGGATCCAGGTCTTCAGGGGACATAGCAAGGTACAAAATAACTCATACCAAAATAAATACAGTGCAGCAATAAATGAATCAATAGGGTAAACTATATAACCAACTAAGTGATATGCAAGTGAAAGTTTTAGTTATACTCGGACTGAGACTACTATAGGATCTGTGTTGGAGAAACCCATAGCAGTATTTTCTTGAAGGGACAATACATGCGTCAAAGCTCTGTGTCAGAGACTAGGACACCTCCAGATAATAATATATAATATAATCAGCCTTTTGTATGGTAAATCTCTCCCCACCCAATGTAATCACACGTCTCATGTTCATGACACGCAGGATCATATCTAATGCAGCAAGTCAAAATAAGATCTTAGCATATGAATAAAGTATATGTCATAAAATCTGTAACCTATACAGAATCACCATGAATATCTCAGGAAGATTCTGTCTCATGAATAGTGTCAGGTGTCCTGGGTTATGACGTACTTGATAATGCAAGCACGAGAAGTATAGGGTCTCGGTATCCATGTCTAGGTGACGTTACACAACTCCGCGTACGGTGTTGGCACCCGAATATTATTCGAACGCTAAGTAATGTCATACGGTCCTAGGTTAAGCATGTACAATATATAAATAAATCAAGACAACAATATAAAGCAGGTACTGCAAGTTTTGGCAAGGTACACTTGCCTGGGGTTCTGACTCCAACTGTAGCTCTGGTAGCAGCAGAATTTGCAGGTACTACTCTGGTTGCTAAAATAAGCATCACCATCAGATTCAGAAAATATCAAATAGCTAAAAATGCATGTTCTTGAGTCCAATTTGGACACAGGGGCAAAATAACAGTTTTTGGTCAAAGCGAGGTCCACATATGGGCCCGCTTCGCACCAAAAAATATGTCAGAAATAATGGTCTCCAAATTTATCAAACTTAGTTTCAACAAGTCTAGAACGATGATACGAACCCAACGAAACTTCCAGAACTGGATTCCGATGAGTCGATCACAAAATCGCCCGTCAAGTGGAGCCGCGGGGCTCACGATACGCGATTTTGTCAATGTTCTTAGAATTGAACCAAACTTGGGTCACAGGACCAGTGTATTGCTACAGTCCGATGGCGCAAGTTCCGTTTCGATCTGACGTGTGTACACAAAGTTACAACGTATTCCAGAATAGGCTGATACGGGGCGTTGTCGGCCGATACGCGTTGATTCCGGTGTGCACGCACATCCAAATCAACTTCCGTAAAATCTCACACGTCCGTATCAACGGCATGCACCTTTCGGTGAAGACCGCACACGACCAAGTCATCCCGTTTGGCGGGGTGTACTCAGTTCCGGGGAAAAATGGGGCGAGTATTTTCCTGATTTTGGATCGTAGTTGGCGATCGCCGCAGGATGCGACACGCCGAGCGGGTTGCACGGGCATCGAGAGGGTCACGCAAGGTTCGCATCACAACAGACGGAACGAGAAACGGGGCAGAGAGGAGAGAGAAAAGGCTACCTGAACAGAGCTACGCCGAACTGGGTTTCCTCGTGTCCGCGAGGCGACACGACACACCCAGGGCACTGTGCTGCGGCTGGGGGCTTCGCCGGAGGCGGCTAAGGCACGACTGGGTGGTGGTGTGCTGGCGGAGGCGGCGCTGAGGTCATCGGCGGAGGACACGGTGGAGGTCGTCGGGCACGTCTGGGACTGCTCGGGCGGAGGCGGCCGGGGTGCTGGGTCGGCTGAGCTGGCCGGGGCTCGGGGTGCTGAAGCACTGCGGGGAGGACGGAGGGTGGCGGAGCTCTGGGTTTCTCGGTCAGGAGGTGGAGCTAGGGCAGTGGCAGCGGAGGGGTGGGGTGGTTTATATAGAGGCGAGAGGGGGAGGTCGACGGACGACCGGTGCGGGAGGGGAAGAGACGGCAGTTACGCGACGGCAGGAGACGAGCGGGCGGCTGCTGGAATTCGGGAGAAGGAGAAAGGGTTTCCGGGTCGGCGGGTTATCGGGTCGGCGGGTCAGTGGGTTAGACCCGGATCCGACCCACTAGGGTTGGGCCCGGTTCAGCTAGACCGGGTCCGGTCCAGTTCGAGTTGGTTTGGTTCAATTAAACCGGGTTTATTTCTAGGGTTTATTTTGGTTTAATTAAAACTTAGTTTTTAGGTTTTTAAAAAATATTTTCGGGGTCCAATAAATTTTCGAAAAATTACCATATGTCTAATTTTTTATTTTACACCCAAAAATATTATTTTCATAATATTTTAATATAGATTAACATTATTAAAAAATTATTTAATTTCAAAATATCTTAGTTTTAATTAATAAAAAATTTAGAAAATTCCAAATTTTTTTTAAAAAATTGATTAAAATTCCTGAAAAATCAGGGGGTTTACAAACTACCCCCCTT
>JAYESA010000011.1:4588033-4590533 GCA_036927795.1 Iris macrosiphon
CTAAACTTGAGCTGGGTGCCCAAGCTAGCCTGCAGACTCCTCCAAAAATACAAAGTAAAGTGATTGTCCCGGTCTGATACTATGCTCACAGGAACTCCATGCAGTCTGACTATCTGGCGCACATACATCTCTGCTAGTCTCTCCGTAGACATACCCACTTTGAATGGTAGAAAGTGGGCCGATTTGGTCAACCTGTCCACGATGACCCAAATCGCATCCTTTCCTCCTGGAGAACGGGGAAGTCCAGAAACAAAATCTATGGTCACATGCTCCCATTTTTACTCCGGAATGGGTAACAGCTGGAGCAAACCTCCTGGCCTCTGCCTCTCTGCCTTCACCTGCTGGCACACTAAGCATCGGGATACGAAGCTCGCTACCTTCCGCTTCATCCCGTACTACCATATATGCTCTTTCAGATCTCTATACATCTTATTGGCACCTGGATGCATAGAGTACTGGGATCGATGCACCTCCTGAAGAACCTCCTCGCGCAACGACCCACTCGGCACACACAACCTGGTACCGTGCCGCAATAAACCATCTTCAGCAATGGTGAAGTCATCTGATAAACCAATCTGAACCTGCGCCCTGATGCTCCTCAGGGACTCATCCTCAAACTGTGTAGCCCTGATCTAGTCTACCAACTCTGACTGAATCTGCAGTCCCCATATCTATATCTCAACTCCAGGCACTACCACCTCAATGCCCAAGCTCTCTGGATCTGCCAGAAGATAACGATCTGTAGTCAGGCACATAGTTACCGGATACCTGCTTAGCGCATCCGCAACTACGTTCGCCTTCCCTGGATGGTACTGCAACAATATGTCGAAGTCTTTCATCAACTCCAACCATCTCCTCTGCCTCATGTTCAGCTCTTTTTTGGGTAAACACATACTTCAAGCTCTTGTGGTCTGTGAAGATCTCCACACGCTCTCCGTATAAATAGTGTTTCCATAACTTCAGAGCAAAGATGACCGCTGCCAACTCCAAATCGTGGGTAGGGTAGTTCTTCTCATGAGGACGTAATTGCCTAGAAACATAGGCAATCACTCTCCCATTCTGCTGCAACACACAACCCAGTCCCTTCCCCGATGCATCACTATAGATAGTGAATCCTCCAGACCCTGATGGCAACGTCAACACTGGAGCTATCATCAACCTCCTCTTCAGCTCATCAAAGGCGATCCGGCACTCCTCTGACCAAACAAACTCCATGTTCTTCCTGGTCCGAAAAGCTGTATTCGGAATATCATCCCTCCTGACCTTCACCTGGTGGTAGCCTGTCCTCAGATCAATCCTGGAAAACACCCTCGCTCCGCTCAACTGGTCAAAGAGATCATCAATACGCGGCAACGAATACTTTTTTTTGATTGTGAGGTTGTTCAGAGCCCTGTAGTCGATACACATCCGTATCGACCCATCCTTCTTCGGCACAAAAAGTACCAGAGGACCCCACGGAGAAGAACTAGAACTGATAAATTCCTTGTCCTGAAGCTCATCCACCTGCTTCTTCAACTCTACCAGCTCACTGTTGCTGACTCTATAGACGTGCTGGGATATCGGCTCCGCGCCTGGCACCAAGTCTATAGAGAACTCCACATATCTGTCCGGAGGTAACCCTGGCAACTCCTCCGAAAAGACATCCATGAACTCCGCTATTAGTGGATGTGGCAACCTCGGCTCTACCACCAGGGCTCCGCAGAAGACTCCCTCGCTCTGCTCCGCTGCTCCTCTGGCAAACTCAAACTCTAGCTCACCCGGCGGACTAAACAACACTCTACCTCTACGATAATCTATACTAGCACAGTGCATACTCAACCAATCCATCCCGAGTACAATGTCGTAGCTCGAAAGTGGCATTATGAGTAGACACACACTCAACTCCCGACCTCCCAAGGTAACTCTCCGGTCTCTGCAGACATCACTGACTAGGATGATGCCACCCCCGATCGTGATCTTGTAGAGTCTAGCTAAAGGTTCAGCAACAAGATGGTGTCTAACATCAAAAGATACAGACACAAAATTATGGGAAGCACCGGAATCAAATAAAGCAAGTGCTGGAATAAAATCAAGAAGAACAGAACCTGAGATCACATCACCAACGATGCAAGATACGATATCATCAAGGAAGGACAGTAATATTGCAAAAAAAACAATTTCAGAAAAATTAAAGATAGCAAAAGAAATCAGGAAGGGTCCTAGTTGTGATTGAGCACACACTCTCTCTCAGCCTATATCCTATATCCTATATCCTATCGCAGGTAGACCTAGAAACTCGACCTGCGTGGGCCGCCACCAAAAATGTGTCACGACCCTCACTCAAAAATCGGGCATGAGTCGTGGGTACGTCCAACCTACGCCGCAGAATCGATGGTAGAATGCTGTAAAGGTTCGTTCTAGGTCACAATCTATATATCTCACAAAACCTGTCAATATAACCTTTCCAAAAGGAGGGCAACCACGCAATATATATAAACTCAATCATAATAACTAGGGGAAG
>JAYESA010000011.1:4595533-4630533 GCA_036927795.1 Iris macrosiphon
CTTTGCTTCCTGACTTAGGGTTCGTACAAGACCTTTTCCCAAGTGTTAGTGGAAGACTTTTAAGACTGATCATGTCCACTTGCCACTGTGGGCTGGATGCGAGGATCGATTTTATAGAGCATTCCGTCAGGGGTCCGTATAACAGTTAGCGGCGCCTGCTGACGGTCAGCCGAATGAGCAGTTGCTTGAGCTTGGCGAGCTCGCACTGCCCAAGACTTCTTCGCCCTAGCACGTACTGGTGTGTAGTATGAAGAGTCCAAGTCTGAGTTTCCACCTTTCTTAGCATGGCGCATGGAGTCAGTAACACACGAGATTCGGTCAAAAACTGAGCTTCTGTTGTTGTCAAGGCCGCATGCGGCCATCTGCCTACAGCTGCCGACTGGAGCGGGTCTCAATACTCAAACTTCTGATATCGTAGTATTTTCTCCTGCCAGAGCTTGGGTGCTGAGCATTTTCCTTGTCAGACAAGGCTGCCGCATGGGCAGGGACAGTCAGGGTGGACGCATGATGTGTGTCTCCAGCAACAGGTAGAGAGGCGAGAGCGCATGCTCCACAGTTGGGCGAGGTGCAGCAGCCTTTGCGACCCATGTCCTACGAGTCTTCTTAGGCTTTGCTTGCCTTGGTAAAGGGCTTGCGCTACCCTCTGAAAGCATCTCCTCGAAGGCTTGTTGGTCGAAGCGGACGACCAACATCTTCTGGGAAGACCCCAACTTCGTAGAGTCAGATTGCGACACCAAATTTTTATCAGTAGAAAAGTTCTTTCCCAGCAGAGTCAACATCTTGTTCGCCATTACAAGTTTTTAATGCACTTGGTTTAATAACAAACAAACAAAAAGTACAAAGAAATTCTGAACAGAAAAATTTAAGTACAAGTTTTTTTTATTCTTGGAAGTAGGACGATGGAGATCGAGTGCTATAGTAGCTCCTTTACTCCGTTGACGATCTAACTAAAGAAGGGAAAGTGCTTTCTCTCTCTCTCTCTCTCTCTCTCTCTCTCTCTCTCTTACTGATGTGTCTACCCCTGGCCAGCCGTCCCTGTAGGATATGCTACCCTTGCTAATTATAGCCATCCTGTTGACGGGCTACAGGTGCCGCATATGCCCCTGTTTGGTGGCCGTATATGGCTCATTCAACAGAATACAGTTGCAATTGTAGCTGCATACCACGGACATGCTATCATGTGGCATTGGTTGGGATATGTTGTTGATAGAATCTCGGGGTTATTTTCAACTCCGTTGTGTGCGTGACTCGGTCAGCTGGACACGTAGTCAACACTGATTGTGTGAAGATCTTTTCGGTTGCAACGGATAGATCTTGCAAGATGAAATTCGCATAACATCTTGGTCGCATAACGTCTTGGTTGCATGTGTGCCATCCTTTGGCCTTGGTCTTATGGATACTTCGGCCGTATGGCATTGTGGCCGCATGAAAGCTCTCGTCTGGCCTCGGTCGAATGGACACTTTGGCTGCATAATGTCAAGGCCACATAGGGCCGTAGCCGCATATGAGGGAACACGTGACATGGCACATCTAACGAAATTATTAATGCACTGATATAACTTTTCGTCTTTTTATGAGCCGCCGCCTCTCTCACGATTATCAAAGCGCTCTGGGTGATGAGTGGTGTGTCAGAACTTCTAACAAGCATTGAATATTATGTCAGGGGATCTCTTGCTGCCCCTTACTTCATGGTTGTTCAGACCGCTTGGGATCTTCTTATGCGGCCTCCAACTCCTTGGTTATTCGAGCCGCATGGCTCTAAGGGGCATGAGGTCTATGCGGCCTGCATGATTTTCATGCTTCTACAATTATATTACTATGTATCACCTCCATGTTTCAAATTATGTGAGTGAGATTCTCATATCATTACCTTTTCATGTTCTTATATGTACTATATATATCATGATCGTATATTTTGTGTTTCTCGTGTTGATCATGATCATGTAGTGAGTATGGGCATGGGGGGATTTTTATTCGACATGTGGATACTCAACGTGTTGTAGCCTCATGTTAGAACATTGGGTCATAGATATTAATCAGAGATAGGAAATTACATGCTCGTCTACATACAAGTAATGGTTTCTAGAACACATTATCGTTCGCGTAGCTAGATTATCTAGTTTTCATAATACTTGTTATATTATTACCATTATTTTACCTAGTTGAACTACTTAATGTTGATATTACTCTTTCTTATTATAGTAGTTATATGTATAGTACATACAGTCTTTATCATATATGCTAGTCCCTTGACCTTCTTAATATACACGTTAATGATCATGACACTACTATTCATGTTGATTACATGTTATATAAATTACCCATTTTATATCTTGTTTGGTATTATGTATTTGCTCCCTCCTGATCACTGGATAATGTTGACATCTTAAGTGACTCGATACTTATTTGGTATTATGTACTTGTTCCCATCCTACCTGGATAACGTTGACATCTTAGGTGACTCTACCTAGTTTCGATGCTTCATGATTGAGAATAATTTTTGTGGTCTTGTTCATTCTTTTGATATCCTATAGTATGGATTGTGTATATTTCATTCGTATGCTTTTGCAGTCTTTCTCTATCATAGCTTGTGTTATAGTCTTACTATAAGCCATTTTTCTTTCATATCTTACTTATTGTGGAAGTTATATGATATTGTTGACATGATTGATATTGCGGTATAGACAACATACTACCGTTGATACCACATTGTAGTTGGACGTACTCACCTATTCGTATCCAAAAGTGGGGGTAGGTCAAGACAAGATCACTGAGTTCCCTTTTACGAGGATAATCATATGTCAGTTGATCCACTTTGAATCCATGGTTGTAACTTCGTCCTCTCAAACCGGGATCTCAGATACCACTTATTTGAATTTAGAAATGTACTGATACGGGAACATCAACCACCGAAACCCACACAAGTAACAAACCACAAAAACCTGCTATGCAAGAGCCAAGCATAGATCATACGCTTATATGTGGTGGCTTCTGCCACCCAAACAAATTCTAACTCTTTATGTTATAAAAGAATTGCAAATACAAACTAGTCGTCTCAATTGCCCCAAAAGAGGACCCCGTACTGATATCAATAAGAAAACAAAAATTACAATGAGATTGCAAACCCACACCCCCTGTCACGTCCTGATCTCCCGCAGGATTGAGAGCGACTTGTAATCTCGGTCTAGCGCCGCTTGTAACCTTATTCATTATCAATAAAGAGCTTGTTTATCTATCATACTTGTGTTTATTCTATGCTTCCGCTATATCGACTTGGTGAACACGTTATCGAACGACCGTTTACTCCTGTTGTTCAAATTTTTGCTGTATTAGAGACTATATGTGCGACTCTGTGGCTTAGCTATTTTTTCGCATGTTCGGATCATGGCCTTGAGCTGACGCAGCTTGTGCTTGCGCAGCATCACGTCATGATGGGAACGATCGTCCTGCGGGAGCGCTGGCATGGTGATTCGCGCCTAGCGGGAACGGCCAATCCTGCGGGAGATCGGGACGTAGCACCCCCAACTAGAACTCTCACTATAGGTGGTTGCCCATCGAATCTATGTTGGTGACGATCTCCCTAATCTAGTAATCGGTACTCCGAACATATGCATTCTTCTCTCTTGAAGTGCAAGACCTATGGGAACATGATTCTCTTATAGAATCTGATGGACCTTCTTAATATACATGTTACTAATCATTTTTATAAGAGAAAATCCTAATAATTAATTCGAAAACTTCTAACTTAATTATTAAGCGACCAAGAAATCTGAGCCCTCTAATTTGCATCAAAAATTGGCCCACGTGTGTTGATTCCGTGAAGACCTAGAATTACTTCATAATTAGGGCCGGCTACAACACTGTGCTCGGAATAATCTGGAATTATGCCAAATTTTGTTTTGCCAAACCAAAATTTCACCAAAATTCTAATGGCTCAAACTAGTTTTAGCCCCTTTTCTAGCCTGAAACGCACCGTCGTCTTCGCACAATCTTCGTCGACACTTCACGACACACTAGACCGCCTCCTCCCAATCTCTTATCGATTGGATAACCCAACAGCTCCTAGAAAAAATAGAATTATTTACACTAACTATCCCTATATTTTATGTTTATTACACGAGATACTCCTACTTTTAAACTAATTATACACTGACTACTCCTACTTTTTTGATTTATTATACGGGGTAGATTACTTTAAAATAAAAATAAAAAGTTATAACACTAAATATTTTTATTTTTATTTTTAATTCTAAAGGAAGGAATGGTCAGTGTAATTAGCTTAAAAATATAAATATTTCGTGTTATAAAAATAAAAAAACTTAAGGTTAGTTAGGATGAATAACCCAAAAATATAAAAAATGGTGTAGGTCTTGATGCAGTAGCAATTCCCATGAAAGAAACGGTCAGAATTAACTATCCTTATCAAAAAGGAAGCATGTTCCCAATTCAAAATTGGTCGATGAAAGTTGACCAATAAAAAAAGAACAAATAAAGAAAGAAAACAACAAATTATTGGAGACAATGACTACGATGAATGTGATATTTAATGGAAAGAAGGCAAATTTATGTTAGACCTATAAAATTACAAAGCTGAGAGATGCTTACTTCCAACTCCCAACCTGTCCGAAAATAATTAGTTCCTCACAACTGTGATGGGTACTATAGTGACTATAGCTGAGAGATGAAATTTCCATGAGATTATTCAATACTTTCAGTTAAAAATTTCTCAAATACCTGAGCAACTTTTCAGAAACCAGGTTACACTATGAAAGAGTCCGATCTCCATTAATTGTCATTTTTCATCTCAAAATTACAAGACTTCAACAACAAAAACTCGATAGAAACAAACAAACAATAACAAACTTGAGCTATGCCAACTAAAAGATGACTACCTACTACATGTGAAAAGTGTCAATCTAAGCATAACCAGTAGTATAAACATATATCGAGCTAAGGTCACTCGGTATACTAGTCAGGTCATTTACTTGTAAGTGATATTGGCCACAGAAAGGACACGAAAGGGATATCAATTCATCTGAAGATAACGAACTACAGTTTAACACAAGTACCAAGATAGATCAAATACAGTATTTTTTGTGGCTATGTCACCTGGACAAATCATAATCTTTATAACTTCAAAAAAAATAAAAGATTGATAAAAATATGTTGAACTCTTTGTCGAAAAGTTTAGTTCATCCCCCAACCCCCCACCCCAAAAGAAGAAATCACTAACCCAACTCTGTGATGATATTCTCGAACGAAAAAAGAGAACTCCCTGAACATATCTACTCTTCCAACTGTCTCGAATAGTGAGCCTAAGAGCAAAGTACGGACTTTCTCTAAGATTTTTTATAGCTTGCATTCTTAAATCTTCCGCATGAGCTTTTTTTTTTTTTTTTTTTTTTTTTTGCGCGCGCGCGCACACACACACACACACACACACACACATATATATATATATATATATATATATATATTGAGAAAACCTAATTTAAGACATATGAAATCCCTAAAATAGTCCAGCACTAATCCTAACCGTCCAGATTTGATCACACGGACATATTAGATGCTCATTTCGAGCCCGCACCCGAGTCATTCATCGACCGACGGTGTAATATATGTATTGTCGTTGCACCTTTTTTTTTTCTTTTCCAGACACCTCGAATCGAGGGTTGGACCCAACATACTCCTCCTCCAGCCAGATGAGAGGACTACATGGCTCCTCAATTGGACACTATGCATATCGTCTCGCGATAGAGTTTCTGCTCCCCCTCGTCATTGATCTCTGATTCCCAGGAATGCTTTGCATCTTCTTTCATCTTCAGCTCCTCGACAACACGTCCATGCTAGTTATCATGCGTAGCATCTCCTTTACGACTGGAATCTCGCCGACATCAACAACACGACAAGAACGAATTTCCTGACGATCAGCCTCACCATAAATCTTGGTTGTCTATCCCCGTCTTTCGTCTTCCACCGGAACGTGCTCCCGTTCCGTCGAGCTTCTTCACCCTTGGTTGGCCCAACCAAACAGACGATGTGGTTCCCTCGAGATTCAAGTTCCTGAACCTGTCTACCTTTGTGTTCGACACTGAAGCGCCCTCGTACACATGCATCATCGAGCATAACATCATGCATTGTGTACACCATTGATGACCCACAGCTCTCCCAGAACTGTACAAATAGAGATGCACTCGCCTCGAATTGAGTTTGTTACACACCTTGATCTCCTTTCTGGCTTCAAACTACTAAAGCCAATATCGCTCCATTAGATTTTAGCAAACCACTCGTCATCAAAATCGGATTCGTGCAACAACCCCCACCTGGAGACCGACTAGTTGTCATGGAATTGATAAACTGAGCCTCAATCTTTGACGCACCTCTATTCGTCTCGACGAACTAAATTCTCTGTATACCTCAAATTATCTCGAAGACTCTTCTCATCGTATTTTGGATGATCCATAACATAAATTTCTGTCGAACATCCCTCGACCCTCCATCCGATGTCTGTGGCATATTTGTACATCTTAGTGGCTTGAACATGTACATACTGTAGGAACCCTAGAGGGGGTGAATAGGGTGAAGCTAATAAATCAAACACAAATGATTAATAATAGACAATTTAAAAATTAAGGGTGCAAGAAGTAAAGCAATAAGAATATTGACATCTGATGTATCTTGGTATCATCCTCGAGGCACTCTAATTCCGAAAACTCTTGTCCGGCTCGAATCCACTATTAGCAAAATTGTTACACCACGAGCTTTGATCCGAAGGCCCGTTGACTTCTTACACATGAGCTTTGATCTGAAGGTTCTCTAACTTCACACAAGCTTTGATCCGCAGACTTGTACACTTCAACCTCTTACAAGATGGTTTTGATCTTCATACAACAAATATAAAGATCTAACTTTTATAACTCAAGGACACTCTAACACAATTTGTGGATAGACAAATGAAAGCTTTGGTGGAGTGTTTGTGGATGGCCTTTGGTAGATAGAAAAAGTTCAGGCTCAAAGGAATCAACCTTGAAAGAAGAGGTTCAAGGCTTTATATAGGCCAACACAAAGAAAGAGAAAAAATACAACTTATAGCCTACGAACGGTAACCGTCGGTATACTACAGTATATCGTCGGTATACCGGTCCGCAGTAGCAAAGGCTATAAATATGACCGTTCGGATCATTTAATGCACAAAATTCGACCGTTAGATTGCCAACTGTGATGAACCGGTATACCGTCGGTTTAGACCAGTATACCGTCGGTATGCCGGTCCAAACGATAGAGAGCAACATTTATATAAAATTGGTATACCGTCGGTATGCCGATTTTTAGCCGAAAATGATCATGTATTATTTTTTACCCTAGCTTTTGATTTTGCCATCCATTTTTTGTGTTTACAATAATTTCTAAGATTTATTACAGACTCTAGACATACTATAGCTGGTGCAGGCTTCTTCAGAGTCTGAAAATGATGATGGCATAACTTGGCTTCTTCCCTTGATAGATGATGGCTTTTTTTCTTGACGGCAGTTGTCCTGAGATATCCAGATTGTGAAATCTGAAAACCTTTTGGAGGCTTCGCCCCCGAACCCCTATGGGGGCGCTGCCCCCTCGACCCTCGTCCGCTGACAGGGAAGCGTAACCCCCGGGTGTGTGGCTCCGGAGATGTCGTAGGTGGTTCAGAGATATCTTGTGGGATAACGTCGTCTTTGGTCCATCATAATTTTTTTATTGCATATGTCCATGTTTGATCTTACTTATTGCTTTTCTGCAAATACAAGTTAGGCAAACAAAGCAATATACATTGTAGCAAGTATGATAACATTTAATGTATATTTGGACTATGCTAAGTTTAAGTATTCAAAGTAGTGATTGCATGAATATTAGTGATGTCATAATGTTAAATAAAATATATTAACCATATTCAAAAATATAGTTAGATCATTGGGCCAACAATCTCTCCATTTTTATTATGATAACTCGGTTCTATTTAAGATAGCTTTAATAGAAACTCATATCACTAATATATAAAATAATAAACATACATCACTAAAGGTGGAAGAAGAATATAAATGCTATAGTGATTTCATGATTGGTTAGTAATATTAAATGGCTAAACTTAATCGATTCACCATATTTAAAAATATGATACAATCATTGGCCTAACACATACCACAACATATATATATCTTCTCGAGCCATCAGTTGAGAAAACTTCATAAGTTTACAATCATTGTGCCTAAACATATTGAGACAGTCATCATCTGCCAGATTTTCTACTGAAACCAAGTTGTAGCACAAACTCGGTACATGACGAACCCTTTTGAGAACATGCTTATCACCAAGCTCTGTTGTCAAGTACACATTACCTATGCCCACAACTGCAACCATTCCCTTTTCGTCCATCTTCACACGTCTAAACATGATGTCTCGGTATGACGTAAAGATCTTTCTCAGTGGAGTAGAATGATATGACGTCCCAATATCCAAAAAAAATTCGTTGTCATGACACATGCCACAAGGTTTATTTGTGTCGGTTGTTGCGATGATGAGATCTTCCCTAGTTATAAAATCTACCAGATCATCCTTGCCTTTAGCCTTTTTTATTTTTGATCTTCATACAGTTCATTTTAAAATGACCTCATTCGACATAATGATAGCAGCCCTCCTTGCGGTCCACACTAGTAAGATCCGGGAACTCTCCTCTGCCCTCGCTTGTGACTTGAGGCTTTCCTTTCCGTAAGAAGAAACCAAAGTGGTGGACTCCTGTGGCGATTATATCTGCTTAGAACAGATCTCCTCATTCAATAAACTGCTTTTTACTGCCTCCATCATGACAACTCCACCAGGCACAGAGTTGCTCACAGACACCACCAACGTCTCCCAGCTTTCCGACAGAGAATTCAAAACATCAGAGCTTGATGCTTATCATCAATCACCATCTTCATCGTTGATAGCTTGATGCTCATCATCAATCAACATCTTCATCATCAGGAGTTGGCAGGAAAACCAGGGAGGGGAGATAGACGCGAAGCCGGTGCGCATGGTAACCTGAACGGTACCAACTATCACTACTGGAGGAGCATGATGAAGGATCTAGTATTTGTTAAGAAGCTGCATCTGTCGGTATTTTCTTTCGAGAGGCCCAATGATAAATCCAAATATGACTGAAAGTTCGAGCATATACATGTGTATGGGTACATCAGACAGTTCGTTGACGAGAATGTGTACAACCACGTTGCCAGTATTGAGCATACGAGGAAACTATGGGATAAGCTGGAATATTTGTATGCGAAGAAGACCGGAATAAATAAATTATTCCTGATCCGGATGATAATGGGTCTGCGATACAAAGATGGGGCATCCATTACGGATCATTTGAGTAAGTTCCAAGGCGTTGTTGACCAGCTATCCTCGATGAAAGTCAAGTTCGACGATGAGGTTCAGGGACTATGGCTGTTGTGTACATTACCAGACTCGTTGGAGACCGTACGAGTGTCTATGATTGCTTCTACTCCAAAAGGCGTGGTAAGTCTGGAGTTTGCCAAGAGCGGGGTACTAAAGGAAGAGATGTGGAGATATTCTCAGGGCACTTCATCCATATCCCACTTAGAGACGCTTATTTCAGAGAGCCACGAAAGGGGTAAAAGCAAGGTTCCAGGCAGTAACAAAGACAAAAGCAGGGAAATATCTAAGGGTCAGTACGAGGACTCGGAGTGTTACTATTGTGGCAAGAAGGGCCACATCAAGCGGAACTATTTTGCTTGAAAGAGAGAGAAGAAGGGCGATAAGGGAAAGCAGGGCGAGAATAATACAACGGCGGTCTCGGCACATAGAGGCGATCTGATCATTATAGGTGATGCGGTAGTTATGAACCTCGCCTGCAATGACAACTCTTGGCTGGTGGACTCAGGTGCTTCAGCGCACGTATCTCACAACAGGGTACTATTTGCTACATACACAACAGGCGACTGTGGAGTATTGAAGATGGGCAATGGAGATGTGTCGAAGGCAGTTTCCATTGGAGATGTGCATTTGAGGACAAAGACGGGTGCAGCACTTGTTCTAAAAGATGTTCGTCATGTCCCTGGTATCCGTTTCAACCTAGTGTCAGTTGGAAGGTTGGATGACGAGGGTTTCTTCAATCTCTTCGGGAACAGTCAGTGGAAGCTTTCTAGAGGTTCGATGGTGATTGCCAGAGGAAGAAAGAGGTTCGGACTCTACTATATGGAAGGGAGCGCATAGGGGGCACATGAGGTGAACGCAGCTACTGATGCGTCTACCGAGTTGTGGCACGGGAGGCTTAGCCACATCAACGAGAAGGGGATGAGCTACTTGGTGAATATGAAGGTGATTCCAGGACTTAAGTCTACAAAGCTGGAGAGATGCACACATTGTTTGGCAGGGAAGCAAAATAGGGTGTCTTTCCAAAGTCACCCAAGTTCAAGGAAGCCGGCGTTGCTCGAGTTAATTCACTCGGATGTCTGCGATCCTATGAAGATAAAATCTATTTTTGGTGCTTCTTACTTGATGATTATTCCAAGAAGGTTTGGGTCTATGCCTTAAAGACCAAGGATCAGGTTCAAGGAGTTTCAGGCCTCCGTTGAAAGAGAAACGGGCAAGAAACTGCTATGTGTTCGGTCGGACAATTACGGAAAATATATCGGTCCCTTTAATGCATACTACAGAGAGCAAGGGATACAACATCAGAAGTCTCCGCCAAAGATACCTCAGCTCAATGGTGTAGCGGAGCGGATGAACAGGACGTTGATGGAGAGGGTACGGTATTTGCTGTCAGAAGCAAACTTGTCGGACAGCTATTGGGGTGAGGCACTTTACACAGTTGCTTATATTATTAATTTATCTCCTAGTGCTCCTTTACAGGGTGATGTGCCTGACAAAGTGTGGTATAGCAAAGAGCCATCATACAATCACCTGCGAGTGTTTGGTTGCAAGGCCTTCGTGTATGTACCGAAGGACGAGAGATCTAAACTTGAGCCGAAGACGAGACAGTGCGTCTTTGTCGGTTACGGTCGGGATGAGTTTGGCTATAGACTCTATGACCCAGTGGAAAAAAATCTCTACAGAAGAACGGATATGGTATTCGTCGAGGATCAGACCATGACCAACACTCAGGATTTCGATATGCCTTCTGAGGCTGAGGAATTGCCTGAGTTAGAGTCATTTTACTTTGAGCAGTTTTCAGAGGACATCGCAGAGGATCCAGTTATGGGAGAGCCAGTACATGAAGTTGCTCCTAACCTCGATCATCAGCCTGCTGATAGTGGTCAGGGTGATATTCAGGAGGATGAGCATGTCGAGGAGGCAGTTCCTGAGGAGGAGGCTGTTGTATAATCAGCACCAGTGGTTCCATTAAGGAGGAGCGATAAAGAGCGTCAACCATCTACGAGATACTCACCGGGTGAGTATGTGCTACTGACTGACGGGGGAAAACCCGAAAGTTTTGCAGAGGCTATAGAAGACGAACACATAAGACGAACACAGACAGGAGTGGATGAAGACCATGCAGGAGGAGATGAGTTCCTTGGAGGCCAACTCTACTTTTGATCTGTTGCAGTTGCCAAAGGGAAAGAAGGCTTTGAAGAATCGATGGGTGTTCAGAGTGAAGCAGACAGATGATGCTACTCGCCCTCGATACAAAGCGAGGCTGGTAGTTAAAGGCTACGGTAAGCGAAAAGGCGTAGATTATTGTAAACTCCCTCGACCAAATTTCAATAATTTAGGATTAATTTTGACTAATTAGAATTAGTGCAACTTTTTAAAATTTTATTTATTATATATTATATTGATTGTGCACCTGTTCATTACACAATTGACTAGGGCATCACACTAGCTGTTAACCCTAAACAAATTTCACATTCCTGCTCTAGACTAGTCAGACTACTTTTTCTGTATTCTGTGCAACTTCCAGAAACCTCGTTTGATGCTTCGTTTTAGTCGCACAAATATCGTTACAAACGTATGTATTTATTTCCTATTTAATTTTCTGCTCTTTACCCATCTCTGTACCCTTAGAGATTTGAGGACCAGTAGGCACCTGATTGCCCAACCAAAAATACGATAATATTCTACTCTAATTATACTTCAATTATCGTTTTGACACCGTAGAGAAATTATGACTCTAATAGCCTCTAAATAATTAGTAAACACCGTGCGCAGTATTTATTAAATAATAAATACGATGACTGTATCACCTGCAATATCAGACCCTGCACCTGCCCAGAATCACTCCACACTGTCCAAAATATTTTTCCCCAGCTAATTCCCTCATTTTTGTACAATTTAGAATTTCAGGAAATCAGTATTTAAAATCAGGTAAATTACGAAATTACGCAAAATACAATTTTTATGCAATTATGCAATATTTGAAAAGTTAGGGGTTTATATGCAAATTGCATGCTAGGTGGCCAAATCCTATTGGCTAGACCATAGGTGGGTAGGACCCACCATAACATCCAGAAATTTCTGCTGGAAAATATCCTAAAAATATCAAAATACCAAAATACCCCTGAACTTCTAAATATTTACAACATTGCCATTAGGCAAAATCCTATATAAACCCTAACCCTTCTATTCAAATCACCTACAACCCTTCCCTCCGGCCACCTCCGACCACCGCCTCCGGCCAAACTCGGCCCAGCCCTTCGCCACCCTACCCTCTTCCCTCCGGCCAAGCACCACCGCCGGCGCCGCCCTGCTCCGGCTGCTACAGCCCCCGCAACTCCCTCCTCTCCTCACTGACCACAGTACCACCTCAGCCCTCCACGTCACCGCCTCCGGCCGCCCTAGCCCCCGCAGCAGCCACCCTTCCCTAACCCTAGCTGCTGCTGCTGCTCTCCCCGACGCCTCTACCCGCCACCACCACCACCGTAGACCCCCGCCACCACCACCAACCTCACCGCCGACCTCCCCTCTACTGAACCCTCCGCCTGCCCGGCCACCTCCGCCGCTCCTCCGCCGGCCAGCGCCTCCGCAAGCTACAACTGCTGCTGCTGCTGCCAGTGGCCACTGCCACTGCTGCTGCTCCTCCGGCCGCCTCCGGCCAGCTCCGCCGCCGTCCTCCCGCCGGCAGCACCGCATGGGACCCCCCTTGCCATCTGTAAAGGTATATATACCTATACTATACATAAATACATAAATAATCTCTAATACATGAGTATATGTATATAATATATGTATATATATATGTATATATATGTATATATATATATGTATATATATATGTATAAATACTATGTATATTTATATATATATCTATATATATATTATGTTTTAATATATATACTATTATACAGTATATATTATATAATATATATTATACTTTATATACTTATGTATATATATATTATATACTATACATATATAATTATATATGTATATATGAATATATATATATATGTATATATGAATATATTATAACATAATTACTATTATGTATATATTTAATTCTGTTAAAATATATAAATATATGTGTATACATATATTTATATAATTGGTATATAACATATATATTATTCTATGCATTTTTTTCCATTTATTTATTTTCTGCATTTAATTTCCTGCACCTATATTATATTATCTATATATATATATTAAATATGCTGGATAATACAGCTTAATTATTTATATTATATTCTTGCAAATGTCATTTCAATTTATAGTAAATATATTGTACTGGATAATACAGTACCTATACTTATGTATTTTAAATTCCTGCATTGTCTTTTATTTATATTTATATACATATTAAATTATTGCACTGTCAATTTCTTTTATTATCTATATATATATACTATACTATATACTATAATACATATATTATATATATGTATTTAATTACTGTCCTGTTATTTCAATTTGCCTATATATATATATATATCAATCAGTGGATATACCCTGAGTATATATGTATTTTAATTCTGCCCTGTCATCTCAATTTATCTATAATATTATATATCAGAGGATACACCCTGATAATATTATAAATACTATATTATCGCAGTGGATATACACTGCTACTATATATATTATTGCCTGCATTTATCTATTATATATATATATACTATTATATATATATTATATCTATGCCTACTAAATATATATATATATCTATACTATATATATGTATATATATATATATGTTTTATATTACAGCCTGGATATTCACGAAACCTATCTGTTTTAACAGAAACCAACTTCAGCACAGCTAGTGACCCCCTGTCACCAGCACCTTCACAACTGACTGTAAAATCAGGGTTTCAACACTATCAGGGAGTAGGCAAGTATACCTTGCCAAGTTAAATGTTTAAATTCTCAAATATTGTTATATGCTTCTTGCTTCTGAAATTCATATACCATGACCACCTGAGACTGCCTTGGGTACAGTCAACTGTTATGTTGACATGATATTACAGACTCACCAACAGCTGAGAGAATATCCTAATATATTCTCCTAAACCCTATCACGGAAACACGCAACATGGTTGCATTTACATATATGGATGTGAGCTGCGTATTTTGGTTAGCTACCAGTACGTGTGACCCACATCACGGATTAGAATAACTTAGGAAATGTACGATTTGATATTTAGATTCATTGGGATGGGAAAGATAACTAGTTGACGTATGGGACACCCCCCTCCAATAATGTTTTATACCTTCGTACCAATGATGGTCGATTGCAGAGTTCCCTGAGTCGGGGGCATACGACACCTATACTAGCCAGTCGCCACGATTGGTGAATTACGTCAGCGTATGTCTAGCCACACATTCCCATACGTAATACTGGATCTTTACTTGCATTTTCACTTAGTATGGTTAGTACCCTGTATTTATTTTATTTCTTTATTCAGTATTTTTACATTACATGGCATGTCATTTTTCTGTATCTTGTTACGTCCCACTGAGGACCTGGTTCCTTGCCAGATCTAGATGAGGCTTTCTACCCCACAGTGTACGGGCCTGATCAGGAGGCCAGATGTGCTACTGAGGAGGAGCTCGAGGAGACACCCTCAGAGTAGGCTTGACCCTAGATGCTGCTACCTAGAGATGGAGATGTTTTGATCAGATAGACACTGCTTAGTCTATTTGATTTTTCTGCGCTATTATCAGTTTTTGTAGTAGGCTTGTAATCTCACCAGTTGTGTACTGTATCAGACTCAGTTATATATATATTTCAGCATTTGTTTTCTGATATTTTGTTGTGGATGAGATAGCTTTACCTGTTCTATACTTGTAGTATTTTAGGACAGCGTAGCACGTCCCTTTGGGTCCATCAAAATGGATTAAGCCCTTAGTGACGTGTCAGCTGGCCAGTGACACGTGGCCTAGTTCCTGACATTTTGGGACTGGGGCGTGACATGGTTTTAGTGGTGGCCCATGCAGGTCCAGTTTTATTTGCTAGTAGGTATGATGACATGCCCAGCAAAGCCTGCAATAGGATAGAAATAATAGGTCTCATCCACACTGACACCATCCTTACAAATTCTATTATTGCATCTTGCTTGATTATCATTATTTATCTCTTTTATGTTTTCTAATTATCCTATTTTCCTCAGAAATATGGACATACCCGGGAAACTTGCGAATAATGGGGCTGACCAAGCAACAGACCCTTCGCCAAGTGCCCAAGAAACTCCATCCAATCACCAGAATTCTAGCCAGGAGACGACACCAACTCCACGTGCAGAGACACCTTTGTCTCCACCTCCAGCCTTGCCTATCCAGATGCCACAACTTGAGGGTCAACCTCAAATGTTGCAGTTTCTCCAGACTATGTTGCAGAACCAGTGGCAACAAACTGAGGCCCTGAGACAGTCTCAGTGGCAGCAAACTGAAGCTCTGCGACAGACGTTGATGACGGCTTTGGAGAGAACTACTACTCCGACACCCGTACCTGTCCTACCAGCGGGCACAGTTCGAGGCTTCCGTCAAATGAGCCCGAGGGATTTCAAAGGCAACGAGACTCCTGAAGAGATCTCCGATTGGATCTCCAACACCGAAATGCTGCTAGAAGGATCGCAACTCACTCCCGACCTATGGATGACCGCTGTGAGGGGCCAACTTCTTGGCAACGCCCATCACTGGTGGGAATCCATAGAGCGCAGCGTCGGCAAAGACCAAACTTGGCAACAATTCCTGGAGCATTTCAACGCC
Source organism: Iris macrosiphon (assembly GCA_036927795.1). NCBI lineage: Eukaryota > Viridiplantae > Streptophyta > Magnoliopsida > Asparagales > Iridaceae > Iris > Iris macrosiphon. Next base: position 4,611,710 of record JAYESA010000011.1, read on the forward strand.
AAGTACTTTCCAGAGACAGTCCAGAATGCCCTATACTCCCAGTTCCTGCACCTGGAGCAAGGAAACATGACGGTAGATGCCTACGACGCGGAGTTTAGCAGACTAAGTCGTTTCGGTACTGATCTGATCCCGAACGAGCTGAAGAAGGCTAAAAGATTCCACCATGGCCTTAACCAAGAGCTTCAGAGGCACACAACAACGCAGTCGAGAATCTCCTACAACGAGGTTCTTACCGAAGCCAGGGAGCAAGAAGCCATTGGCCGAGGAGCCAGACGCTCAAATCCAACCTTCCCGGCCAAGAATCAGCACGGAGCAGGAGGACCTATACGTCGTCCCCAATATCAGACGCAACAGACGACGGGGCCTTACCAGAAGAGGGAGCTCCCGATTTGTCACTTTTGTGGCAAGAAGGGGCATTTTGCCAATGACTGTAGAAAGAAGTTGGGATTATGCCTGCTATGTGGAGCTAGAAATCATATGGCCAAAGACTGCCCACAACGTAGAGATGCAGCACCTCAGCAAGGGCAGAAGCCAGGAGCTCAAACTCAGAAGATGCTTCCCTCCACCTCAGGAGGATATCAGCGAGGAGCACCCTTGCCTACTCAGGAGGCCCAGTTCAAGGCCAGACCACAAGTCGGAGGACAAAGGCAGGGACAAGCCTTTGCGTTAGCTGCCGTTGCAGAAGAACCTGAAGGGGAAACTATAACAGGTACCATTTTAGTTGCATCATTACCTGCAACTGTATTATTCGATTCTGGGGCTACTTTGTCTTTCATATCCAGTAGATTCGTAGCCATGCACAAACTATCTACTTCGCCGCTACCCAAGTGTTGGAAAATACTTACTGGAGGAGGTATTGTTCCAGTTACCAACATTATCAAAACCTGCCCAGTAGTTGTTTGTAGTAGAGGACTAAGAGCGCGATTTTTGGTACTTCCAATGCCAAATTTCGATGTTGTCTTAGGCATGGACTGGCTAAGCCAGAATAATGCTGTCCTAGACTGCCGAAAGGGTAGTGTTATCTTTAGACCCCCAGATCACCCAGAGTTCGAATATGTCCGTGGAACCATCGAGCAAGGAGTAGGCCAGACTCCTAGAGCTTACATGGCGATGGAGACAGTACTTCCCTCAATTGTAGCAGATTTCGAGGACGTATTTCCAGAAGAATTGCCAGGCCTACCGCCTGACAGAGAAGTGGAGTTCATTATTGAGCTGATACCCGGAGCTGCACCAGTATTCTCCAATGTATACCGACTGGCGAAGAAGGAGCTTGACGAGCTGAAGCTTCAACTGGAGGAACTACAGATCAAGGGATTTGTTTGTCCTAGTGCATCACCCTGGGGAGCACCAGTGTTGTTTGTACCAAAGAAGGACGGAACATATCGCATGTGCATTGATTACAGAGCCCTCAACGCTCTGACAATCAAAAACAAGTACCCTTTGCCGAGAATTGACGACCTGTTCGATCAACTAACAGGAGCCGTAGTATTCTCGAAGATAGACTTGAGATCAGGCTACCATCAAGTCAAGGTACGAAGAGAAGACATTCCAAAGACAGCATTCAGAACTCGTTATGGTCATTACGAATTTCTGGTGATGCCGTTTGGATTGACTAATGCACCTGCTATATTCATGAACCTGATGAACCGAGTCTTCCACCAATATCTGGACCAGTTCGTGGTAGTCTTCATCGACGACATTCTGGTGTATTCAAAAAGCCACGAGGAGCATGAAGAGCACTTAAGGTTGGTATTAGAGACGCTGAGACGGGAGAGCCTTTATGCTAAGATGAGCAAGTGTGAATTCTTCCTGGACCGTGTCGCATTTCTTGGACACGTTATCACAGGAGAAGGCATCTCGGTAGACCCAGCAAAGATCTCATCTGTGGAGACGTGGCCAACCCCGACCAACGTCTCAGAGGTGAGAAGCTTTCTAGGACTTGCCGGATATTACCGGAGGTTCGTAGAAAACTTTGCAAGAATCGCGGAGCCGATTACCCGTCTTACTCGCAAGGAGCAGGAATTCATATGGACTGAAGATTGCCAGACAGCTTTTGATGACTTGAAGAAGCGTCTGACTACAGCTCCCATTTTGACTATACCATCTGGATCCGGAGGTTTCGTCATATATAGCGATGCATCCGGAAAAGGATTTGGTTGTGTCTTAATGCAACATGGGAAAGTTGTAGCTTATGCCTCAAGACAGTTGAGGACTCATGAGAAGAATTACCCCACTCACGATCTGGAGCTTGCCGCAGTCATCTTCGCCCTGAAGCTATGGAGACACTATCTATATGGCGAAAGAGTGGAGATATTCACCGATCATAAAAGTTTGAAGTACGTCTACACCCAGAAGGACCTAAATCTGAGACAAAGACGATGGCTCGAAGTAATGGCGGATTTCGAAATTGATCTACAGTACCATCCAGGGAAAGCTAATATGGTGGCAGATGCTCTAAGCAGAAAACCCTCGGCATTCTTTATGATCACCCAACCAGATCTGCTGAGAGATCTAGCAAAGTTGGGAATAGAGATCATTGTGCCAGGAATTGATGGTCACTTATCAAACTACTAGCTACAATCAACCTTGGTGGAAAGAATCAAAGCTGCTCTACCAGCAGATGCAAGATTTCAGAGGCTTCGACAGAGAACAGAAGCTGGACTCCAGACCGGTTGTCGCATACACGAAGATGGGACTCTAAGATGTGGAAATCGTCTTTATGTTCCAAATGGAGAACTTCGTAATGAGCTGATGTCAGAAGCTCATAGCTCAGTATACTCTATACATCCAGGAGGCACAAAGATGTACAGAGATCTGCGGCAATATTACTGGTGGCATGGAATGAAGCGGGAGATAGCACGCTTTGTGGCCAAATGTCTGGTGTGTCAGCAAGTCAAGGCTGAGCATCAGAGATCTGCCGGTCTACTTCAACCCCTCCCAATACCCGAGTGGAAATGGGAATACATTACGATGGACTTTGTTACGGGCTTCCCAAGAAGTCCTAGTGGTCGTAATGCTGTCTGGGTAATTGTAGACAGACTCACTAAGGCTGCTCATTTTCTACCTTTTAGAGTCGGGCAATCCACAGAAGTCTTGGCGGACATGTACATGAAGGAGATAGTGCGTCTGCATGGAGTGCCAGTCAGCATAGTATCTGACAGAGATACGAGATTTACATCTTACTTTTGGCAAAGTATGCAAGAAAGTCTTGGTACCCGCCTCAAGTTCAGCACCTCGTATCACCCACAAACAGATGGCCAATCAGAACGCACCATCCAGACACTTGAAGATATGCTGAGAGCCTGCATGCTTGATTTCAGCGGATCATGGGAAGATCATCTACACCTGGTGGAATTTTCCTACAACAACAGCTATCAAGCGAGCATTCAAATGGCTCCCTTTGAAGCTTTGTATGGAAGGAAATATCGTTCCCCAGTATGCTGGAGCGATGTTGGCGAGAGACAGATCTTGGGACCAGAACTGATTATTCGTACGGTGGAGAAAGTAAAGAAGATCCAGGGACACCTACGAGCTGCACAAGACAGGCAGAAGCACTGGGCCAACATTCACCGACGACCTCTAGAGTTCCAAGTAGGGGAGCATGTGTTCTTAAAGATCTCACCTACTAGAGGAACTATCAGATTTGGAGGAAGAGGGAAGCTAAGTCCAAGGTACATTGGACCCTTCGATGTGCTAGATCGCGTCGGAGAAGTTGCTTACAGACTAGCTCTACCTCAGACTTTGGAGGGAGTACATGACGTCTTCCACGTATCTCAGCTGAGGAGGTACATTCCAGACCCGAGTCATGTGCTAGACTATTCAGAGATCACCATCGGGCCAAGCTTATCTTATCAGGAGGAGCCTGTAGAGATTCTGGACCGTAGCAAGAAAGTGTTGCGAGGCCAGACTATTCCTCTCGTTCGTGTTGCATGGAGACATCATGCACCAGGTGAATCCACCTGGGAACGAGAAGAGGATATTCGTCAGCGTTATCCCCACCTATTTCCAAACCAGGGTATGTCCAATATTTCAAATTCAATCTTTCTTAATCATCATATGTCTTTTTTTTATTCTCATTATGTGGTTGTTTTTATTTCGAGGACGAAATATTCTAAGGAGGGTAGAATGTAAACTCCCTCGACCAAATTTCAATAATTTAGGATTAATTTTGACTAATTAGAATTAGTGCAACTTTTTAAAATTTTATTTATTATATATTATATTAATTGTGCACCTGTTCATTATACAATTGACTAGGGCATCACACTAGCTGTTAACCCTAAACAAATTTCACATTCCTGCTCTAGACTAGTCAGACTACTTTTTCTGTATTCTGTGCAACTTCCAGAAACCTCGTTTGATGCTTCGTTTTAGTCGCACAAATATCGTTACAAACGTATGTATTTATTTCCTATTTAATTTTCTGCTCTTTACCCATCTCTGTACCCTTAGAGATTTGAGGACCAGTAGGCACCTGATTGCCCAACCAAAAATACGATAATATTCTACTCTAATTATACTTCAATTATCGTTTTGACACCGTAGAGAAATTATGACTCTAATAGCCTCTAAATAATTAGTAAACACCGTGCGCAGTATTTATTAAATAATAAATACGATGACTGTATCACCTGCAATATCAGACCCTGCACCTGCCCAGAATCACTCCACACTGTCCAAAATATTTTTCCCCAGCTAATTCCCTCATTTTTGTACAATTTAGAATTTCAGGAAATCAGTATTTAAAATCAGGTAAATTACGAAATTACGCAAAATATAATTTTTATGCAATTATGCAATATTTGAAAAGTTAGGGGTTTATATGCAAATTGCATGCTAGGTGGCCAAATCCTATTGGCTAGACCATAGGTGGGTAGGACCCACCATAACATCCAGAAATTTCTGCTGGAAAATATCCTAAAAATATCAAAATACCAAAATACCCCTGAACTTCTAAATATTTACAACATTGCCATTAGGCAAAATCCTATATAAACCCTAACCCTTCTATTCAAATCACCTACAACCCTTCCCTCCGGCCACCTCTGACCACCGCCTCCGGCCAAACTCGGCCCAGCCCTTCGCCACCCTACCCTCTTCCCTCCGGCCAAGCACCACCGCCGGCGCCGCCCTGCTCCGGCTGCTACAGCCCCCGCAACTCCCTCCTCTCCTCACTGACCACAGTACCACCTCAGCCCTCCACGTCACCGCCTCCGGCCGCCCTAGCCCCCGCAGCAGCCACCCTTCCCTAACCCTAGCTGCTGCTGCTGCTCTCCCCGACGCCTCTACCCGCCACCACCACCACCGTAGACCCCCGCCACCACCACCAACCTCACCGCCGACCTCCCCTCTACTGAACCCTCCGCCTGCCCGGCCACCTCCGCCGCTCCTCCGCCGGCCAGCGCCTCCGCAAGCTACAACTGCTGCTGCTGCTGCTGCCAGTGGCCACTGCCACTGCTGCTGCTCCTCCGGCCGCCTCCGGCCAGCTCCGCCGCCGTCCTCCCGCCGGCAGCACCGCGTGGGACCCCCCTTGCCATCTGTAAAGGTATATATACCTATACTATACATAAATACATAAATAATCTCTAATACATGAGTATATGTATATAATATATGTATATATATGTATATATATGTATATATATATATATGTATATATATATGTATAAATACTATGTATATTTATATATATATCTATATATATATTATGTTTTAATATATATACTATTATACAGTATATATTATATAATATATATTATACTTTATATACTTATGTATATATATATTATATACTATACATATATAATTATATATGTATATATGAATATATATATATGTATATATGAATATATTATAACATAATTACTATTATGTATATATTTAATTCTGTTAAAATATATAAATATATGTGTATACATATATTTATATAATTGGTATATAACATATATATTATTCTATGCATTTTTTTCCATTTATTTATTTTCTGCATTTAATTTCCTGCACCTATATTATATTATCTATATATATATATTAAATATGCTGGATAATACAGCTTAATTATTTATATTATATTCTTGCAAATGTCATTTCAATTTATAGTAAATATATTGTACTGGATAATACAGTACCTATACTTATGTATTTTAAATTCCTGCATTGTCTTTTATTTATATTTATATACATATTAAATTATTGCACTGTCAATTTCTTTTATTATCTATATATATATACTATACTATATACTATAATACATATATTATATATATGTATTTAATTACTGTCCTGTTATTTCAATTTGCCTATATATATATATATATATATATCAATCAGTGGATATACCCTGAGTATATATGTATTTTAATTCTGCCCTGTCATCTCAATTTATCTATAATATTATATATCAGAGGATACACCCTGATAATATTATAAATACTATATTATCGCAGTGGATATACACTGCTACTATATATATTATTGCCTGCATTTATCTATTCTATATATATATACTATTATATATATATTATATCTATGCCTACTAAATATATATATATCTATACTATATATATGTATATATATATATATGTTTTATATTACAGCCTGGATATTCACGAAACCTATCTGTTTTAACAGAAACCAACTTCAGCACAGCTAGTGACCCCCTGTCACCAGCACCTTCACAACTGACTGTAAAATCAGGGTTTCAACACTATCAGGGAGTAGGCAAGTATACCTTGCCAAGTTAAATGTTTAAATTCTCAAATATTGTTATATGCTTCTTGCTTCTGAAATTCATATACCATGACCACCTGAGACTGCCTTGGGTACAGTCAACTGTTATGTTGACATGATATTACAGACTCACCAACAGCTGAGAGAATATCCTAATATATTCTCCTAAACCCTATCACGGAAACACGCAACATGGTTGCATTTACATATATGGATGTGAGCTGCGTATTTTGGTTAGCTACCAGTACGTGTGACCCACATCACGGATTAGAATAACTTAGGAAATGTACGATTTGACATTTAGATTCATTGGGATGGGAAAGATAACTAGTTGACGTATGGGACACCCCCCTCCAATAATGTTTTATACCTTCGTACCAATGATGGTCGATTGCAGAGTTCCCTGAGTCGGGGGCATACGACACCTATACTAGCCAGTCGCCACGATTGGTGAATTACGTCAGCGTATGTCTAGCCACACATTCCCATACGTAATACTGGATCTTTACTTGCATTTTCACTTAGTATGGTTAGTACCCTGTATTTATTTTATTTCTTTATTCAGTATTTTTATATTACATGGCATGTCATTTTTCTGTATCTTGTTACGTCCCACTGAGGACCTGGTTCCTTGCCAGATCTAGATGAGGCTTTCTACCCCACAGTGTACGGGCCTGATCAGGAGGCCAGATGTGCTACTGAGGAGGAGCTCGAGGAGACACCCTCAGAGTAGGCTTGACCCTAGATGCTGCTACCTAGAGATGGAGATGTTTTGATCAGATAGACACTGCTTAGTCTATTTGATTTTTCTGCGCTATTATCAGTTTTTGTAGTAGGCTTGTAATCTCACCAGTTGTGTACTGTATCAGACTCAGTTATATATATATTTCAGCATTTGTTTTCTGACATTTTGTTGTGGATGAGATAGCTTTACCTGTTCTATACTTGTAGTATTTTAGGACAGCGTAGCACGTCCCTTTGGGTCCATCAAAATAGATTAAGCCCTTAGTGACGTGTCAGCTGGCCAGTGACACGTGGCCTAGTTCCTGACATTTTGGGACTGGGGCGTGACAATTATGATGAGATCTTTTTGCCAGTCGTCAAGCAGTCATCTATTCGGGTGGTGCTAGCATTAGCAGCCATTTTCGACTTGGAGGTCGAGCAAATGGACGTGAAGACGGCATTCCTCTATGGTGATTTGGAGGAGGAATTGTACATGGAGCAGCCAGAGGGATTCTGTGAGAAGGGCAAGTCACACTTGGTCTAGCAGTTGAGAAAGAGCTTGTATGGTCTAAAACAGGCTCCGAGGCAGTGGTATAGGAAGTTCGAGTCGTTTATGGCGGAGCATGGTTACGCACGGACGACGTCGAACCACTGTGTATTTGTGAGATATTTTGTCGAGGATAATTTCATCATTTTACTGCTCTATGTTGATGATATGCTACTGGTGGGTCGGAATGCCACTATGATGGCGGAGTTGAAGCGCCAACTGGGCGCGGGCTTCTCTATGAAGTATTTGGGCGCAGCGAAGACTATTCTTGGGATGGAGATCAGCCGAGAGATAGTGTCCAAGTTGCTACACTTGTCCCAAAAGAAGTACATTCATCGGGTACTTCAGTGTTTCGGGATGGATGAGTCGAAGAAAGTGAGTAACCCCCTTGCCGCTCACTTTAAGTTCACTGAGGAGCAGTGTCCATCTACCGAGAACGACAAAGAAGATATGGAGCGGGTTTCATATGCCTCAACTATGGGGAGTCTTATGTATGCTATAGTGTGTACGAGGCCAGACATCGCTCACGTTGTTGGCACAGTTAGCAGGTAAACTTCCAATCATGGAAGGGTACATTGGAGTGGGGTCAAGTGGATTCTAAGCTATCTTTAGGGCACTGTCGATTGGAGACTTTCTTTTGGTGGTAATGAGCCAAAGCTAGTTGGGTATACCAACACTGATATGGCTGGAGATGTAGACACGAGGCGATCGACTTCGGGCTATGTGATGATGTTTCCTGCTGGAGCAGTATCGTGGCAGTCGCGATTGCAAAAGTGTTGCTTTGTCAACAGATGCAGAGTACATTGCGGCGACAAAGGCTTGCAAGGAGTTGTTGTGGATAAAGAAACTGTTGCAGAAAATTGGGCTAAAGCAAGAGCAGTATCCTTTGCTTTGTGATAGTCAGAGTGCTATTCACCTTGTGAAGAACCAAACATTTCATAACCGGTCCAAGCATATTGAGATCTAGTATCATTGGATACGGGATGTTGTGGAAAAGAAGGAAGCGACGCTTGGGAAGGTTCATACAGATGACAACGCAACAAACATGTTCACAAAGATTTTTTCAAGAAAAAAGTTTGAGTACTGAAGGCGGATCGTCGGGATGACGACACCCTCCACATAGTTGTGAAGGGGGGGATTTGTTGGAGTGGGTGGGTTTCCAACCTATGTGGAGAATACCCCGGAGTACGATGAGCCACATCCGTGTATCAGAAAAGCTCGGGAAAATACATCGAGCGTCGTGTATTGGAACATTTATGGTGTCACGACCCACACCCGAAAATCGGGCATGAGCCGTGGGTACGTCCAGCCTACGCCGCAGAATCGGCGGTAGAACGCTGTAAAGGTCCGTTCTAGGTCAACCATATCTATCTATATCTCACAGAAAAATCCGGCATGACCTCTCCAAAAGGAGGGCAACCACGCAATATATATATCAAAATCCTCTCCAAAAGGAGGGCAACCACGCAATATATATATCAATAATCTCAATCACAAAATCTAGAGGAAGAATATAAGCACGATATGATATAAACAAAAAAACAGAACCAAGAGAGCAAGATAATCCAAAATAATACAGTCCAAGGCCATAATAGCTACAACATCACAGCATCAAAAGAATAAGTACAGTCATCCAAAATACAAACCACTGGAAATAACCCAGAAAACCCACCTAGCTAACTAGGGTGCTATCGGCGTCTCCTCGGCGCACTCCTCCTCGATCACGGGGTCACAACAGTCGTCAACACCCGGCCCGTAGAACGTCGGGCAATAGTCCTCAGGATCCTCTGGAAAAAATATGCCCAGTCAGGACTGGAGCGAAGTATATAACTCTGAAAGCAACTCCAAATGCATGGTAAGGTGTATATGACGAGCAATAGAAAAGTATACAAGATGCACAGGAAATAAATATATGCTGGAGCACAATAAGTAGCTGCAAAGTAAACTGGAGAACAATACAAGTACTGAAAAAGTAACTGCAGGTGAGAAACATGAATACTAGCTAAGTGCCTTGAGCACAAGTTCGTTATGTGATCGGCTTAGGTTGCACATGAAAAACACTACGATAACTCCGTTATGCGTGAGTTGCATAACCGACATACACATGAATACTATTTGGCTTTGATCACATAACCAACTCCTACTCCCCTCCTCCACTAATACCATTGGATCCAACCACAACACGCTACGTACATGATAATAGCTCGCACACACGAAGGCGAGAGCACAAGAAGCACATGATAGAACATGAGAATCAATACCCGAAGCACATGATAAAATACACGTGATAGAGTACCCGCTGAACACGGTAAGGGGGATAGCATCTCATGACGGGATCCACTAGTACCAGCTCGTGTAATAATGTGTTAGAATCAAGTATTACAGTTCTAGAACAGGTGATATAAACGCTATCATGAAATGGAAACTATCAGAGGTAGGTACTCGTCTGATGTCCTGAGCAACTGATGAGGATCGAGATCCGGATCGGTGTCGCAGGGACCTAATACGAAAAACAGAATTAAACAGGGATTTAAGCATTTAAACTGATATAAAATAATTAAAAACAGGCTTCTAGGGCTATTCTAGGTCGAACGGGTCAAACCGATGAAAATCGGGTCAAAAAGTCAACCCGGGGTCCAAAAAGTCAACTATATGTCAAAACTAGGTCAAACGTTGACTTTTATGGTCAACGAGGACAATTATGGTCAAAGCTAGGTCAAACTAGGGTGCCCCTGAAATTCTAGGTCAAACCGAGCTCATTAAGCTACTAAACTCACAAACTCGCCAAATCGAGATACCGGGATACCCTCGGTATCCGATACCTCGTCCTAGGCCACGCACCCCGCCTAAACCCGCTAAAACCTATGCTAGCACGCGTAAATATATATATATAAATATATAAAAATCATTCCAATATATTTCCTAGGCTAATGCTCAAATACCCCGCTCGAAACTCAAAACCTTGGATATCTCAAGGTATTGAGATACCTCGGTATCTCAAAGTATTGAGGTTTCGCTCTAAAACCCCTCTAACTAGCTATCTAGCTATTGAATATATACCCAGTTATTAATCTAGGCTAGGTAATATATATATCTACCATATATTTATATATCTAAGTATGTATATACCTATATATATAGATATCCACACACATATACCCAAATACCCATTACCTTACCTATACACACACACACACACACACACACACACACACACACACACACACACACATATATATATATATATATATATATATATATATATATATATATATATATATATATATATATATATATATATATATATATAACTATAATATATATCTAGCTCTAGGTATATATATATATATATATATATATGCATATAGATATAGGTATCTACCATATATCTACCTATCTAATTATCTATTGGTATACCTATCTATCTATGTATCTCCTTATCTATTTATCTAATTATCTTATTTACCTAACTATTTAACTATCTAACTATCTAATAACTTATCTATCCATCTAATAATCTAACTATCTATCTTTATCTATATATAGATCTATATATCTAATATCTAGATCTATCTAATCTATATCTCTCTCACTCTCGCCTGCTAGCCAGTGCTGCGAATGCTGCTGCTGCTCATATTCCTGTTGCTGCTGCTCTTATGCTGCTGCTGCTCTTATGCTGCTGCACCCGCTGTACAGTGCGCAGTGCACTGCACACTGCTGCTGCTGTGCAGGTTCTCCCCGCTGCGTTGTTGGCTGAACCCCTCCCCCCCCTCTAGCTACAAACACACACACACACACACACTCTCCTATACATATATATATATATATATATATCACCCTATATATATATATATACACACACATATAACTATATATATACTACTAGATATATATACATATATACACACACTTACATCTACACTCTAACACACTCACAAACACACTCACAAACACTAAAACACACACACACACACACAAATATATACATAGCTATATATATATATATAAACACACACATTAATATATATATATACACACATACAAATATATATATATATATACATATCAATACACACACACACTCTAAGATATATATATACATACACACACATATATATATATATATATATATATATATATATATATATATATATATATATATATATATATATACACACACAAGCACACTTATACATATACATATATATATATACACATAGACATATACACACACAAGCACATAGATATAAATACACACATATATATATAAATATATATACATAAACACACATACATATAAATATATACATATATATGTATATATAGACACATATACACTAACACAATACAACACAACACAAAACAACACACAAACCACACGCCCCACTCACGCTCAACCACCCCGACACTCACCAATACCCTAAAATATATAAAATATAACTCGAAAACTCTAGCACACACTCCCCGATACTAACCCAACGTGCGCACAAGCCCGAAACGAGAAAACCAAGTCAAAATGGCCGTTCGGTCATTTCGACGAACACGTGGTGCGCGGTTCGGAAAACCTCCTGAAACGCACACCAAACGAACTCGGAATCGGCCCAAAATTTACCCACGTGCTCTAAACGATGCCTAGATCCTAGAAAATGTGCTCCCGTATCGATTCTAGGTCCGTGGCGGAAACGCGCACGCACTTAGAATCGGCGACGACGAAAAGCTCCAATTTCGCCCGAAATGCCCGTTTCTTCGCGATACGACTTCCCGTGTCCAAATGGAGACACGCACTCACTCTCTAGACACCCGACAACGTCTATCTAGGTCCTTCTAACCTAGGTTATCACCCAAAATTGGGTCAAATTCGGATTCCACCCGAATTTGACACAAAACCTAATGTCAAAGTCTCTAAACTCAACCAAACTAGTTCCAATTTCCTCCCACAGGTAGGCTTAGGGTCTAGGAGGGTTCTACAACACTAATTACACTATATAAAAATAATTAGCAAGGAAAAAGTTAGGTTTTACCTCTTGGGAGTTGAAATCCCAAGGCCAAAGTCTCACAACCCCTAGAAATCACCTCCCTCAAGCTCCAAGCCACCAAATCTAGCTTCCATACTAGATCTAAGCTCCTCACACCTAGGTTGGAGAAAATGCAAGGTTAGGGCTAGCATAAGGAGAAGGAATGGAAGAAAGAAAGAAGAAAAATGGAAGAAAGACTTACTTGGAGAAGGAAGGAAGAAGAAAGAAGAAGTGAAGAAGAAGAAGAAGAAGAAGAAGTGAAGAATACAAAGCAAAAGGGGAGGGGGCTGCTGTGAGCTGCTGGAATGCACGGTTGTGGTAGGTAGGGGCCGGCCACAAGTCAATTAAAGGGGTCTCCAAAGTGGCAATTGTCCAAAATGTCCCTCCGAAACTCGGTTTTGGGTTTCGGGTTCCAAAAATACTCAAACTAGCTCCAAATCTCTCCCACTAACCTTCTAAAAATATAATAAATATTTCTAAGCCCCAAAATAATTCTCACAAGGGTGTGGGCTGGGTCGGACATGGGTCCACTAGGGTCTGACATGGGTCCAGGCTAGCCAAAATCCTAAAACAATCATTAAAAAAATAATATAAGCACTAAATAAATATAAATATAATTAATTAAATACAATCCACTATTTATCAAATAAAAATAAAAAAATACCCTATTTTCTAGAATTGGGTAGTGACAAGTCTACCCTCCTTAAAATAATTTCGTCCTCGAAATTAAAAGACGAAACTAGTACAGGAATGCAAGGAAAGAACCATACCTCAGGGCTCGAAGAGATTGGGGTATCGCTCGCGCATTTCATCCTCCCTCTCCCAGGTCGACTCACCTGGAGAGTGATGCCTCCACGCGACGCGAACCAAGGGAATAGTCTGGTTCCTCAACACCTTCTCCCGCCGATCCAGAATCTCCACCGGCTGCTCTGGATAGCTAAGGGTAGGGCCCACCTCGATCTCCGAGTGATCCAATACGTGACTGGGATCCGCCACGTACCGTCTCAACCATGACACGTGGAACACATCATGAACTTCCTCCAGCGTAGGCGGCAACTCAAGCCTATACGCCACGGCACCGACCCTCTCAAGGATACGGAAGGGTCCAACGAAACGTGGGCTAAGCTTCCCGCCTCCACCGAAGCGAATAGTGCCCCGCGTCGGAGAAATCCTCAGGAATACCAGATCTCCAACCTAGCACAAACAAGGTCTCAGCACTTAGTCTAAAACAAGCAATCACAAGCAAACACAAGAACAAAATCTAGATTCTAAGCTATACCTCGAACTCCAAAGGTCTCCGGTGGCTATCGGCCCAATGCCGCTGCCTGTCCTGCGCCACCCGAAGTCTATCTCTAATGAGCTTGACCTTCTCCGCTGCATCCATCACCATCTCTGGGCAAAGCAAAGCTCTCTCACCTACATCATCCCATGATAACGGAGTACGACACCTCCGTCCATACAATGCCTCAAAAGGTGACATCTCGATACTGGCTTGGTAGCTGTTGTTGTAAGCAAACTCTACCAAGTGCAAGTGATCCTCCCAAGAGCCTCTGAAATCCAAAACACAAGTCCGAAGTATGTCTTCAAGTGTCTGAATGGTCCTCTCTGACTGACCATCTGTCTGCGGGTGATACGCACTACTAAACTTGAGCTGGGTGCCCAAGCTAGCCTGCAGACTCCTCCAGAAATACGAAGTAAAACGACTGTCCCGATCTGATACTATGCTCACTGGAACTCCATGCAGTCTGACTATCTGGCGCACATACATCTCTGCTAGCCTCTCTGTAGAGTACCCACTTTGAATGGTAGAAAGTGGGCCGATTTGGTCAACCTGTCCACGATGACCCAAATCGCATCCTTTTCGCCTGGAGAACGGGGAAGTCCAGAAACAAAATCCATGGTCACATGCTCCCATTTTCACTCCGGAATGGGTAACGGCTGGAGCAAACCTCCCGGCCTCTGCCTCTCCGCCTTCACCTGCTGGCACACTAAGCATCGGGATACGAAGCGTGCTACCTCCCGCTTCATCCTGTACCACCATACATGCTGTCTCAGATCTCTATACATCTTGTTGGCACCTGGATGCATAGAGTACTGGGATCGATGCACCTCCTGGAGAACCTTCTCGCGCAATGACCCTCTCGGCACACACAACCTGGTACCGTGCCGCAAAGAACCATCATCAGCAATGGTGAAGTCATCAGACAGTCCCATCTAAACCTGCGCCCTGATGCTCCTCAGGGACTCATCCTCAAACTGTGTAGCCCTGATCCGGTCTACCAACTCTGACTGAATCTGCAGTCCCCACATCTGCATCTCAACTTCAGGCACTATCACCTCAATGCCTAAGCTCTCTAGATCTGCCAGAAGATAACAATCTGTAGTCAGGCACATAGCTACCGGATACCTGCTCAACGCATCCGCAACTACGTTCGCCTTCCCTGGATGATACTACAACGATATGTCGAAGTCTTTCATCAACTCCAACCATCTCCTCTGCCTCATGTTCAGCTCTTTTTGGGTAAACACATACTTCAAGCTCTTGTGGTCTGTGAAGATCTCCACACGCTCTCCGTATAAATAGTGTTTCCATAACTTCAGAGCAAAAATGACCGCTGCCAACTCCAAATCGTTGGTAGGATAGTTCTTCTCATGAGGACGTAATTGCCTGGAAGCATAGGCAATCACCCTCCCATTCTGCTGTAACACACAACCCAATCCCTTTCCTGATGCATCACTATAGATAGTGAATCCTCCAGAACCTGATGGCAACGTCAACACTGGAGCTGTCGTCAACCTCCTCTTCAGCTCATCAAAGGCGATCTGGCACTCCTCTGACCAAACAAACTCCACGTCCTTCCGGGTCAGCCTGAACAACGGCTCTGCAATCCGGGAAAAATCCTGAACAAATCTTCTGTAGTAGCCTGCCAGTCCCAAGAAACTCCTGACCTCGGCTACTGAACTCGGAGCACTCCATGCCTCAACTGCCATGATCTTTCTCGGATCTACCGAGATACCCTCTCCAGTCACCACATGACCAAGGAATTCAACCTTGTCAAGGAAGAACTCACACTTCGAAAGCTTTCCATAAAGCTTCTCCTTCCTGAGAGTCTCTAACACTATCCTCAGATGCTCCTCGTGCTCCTCTGGGGTCTTCGAATACACCAAGATATCATCTATAAACACCACCACAAACCTGTCCAGATGCTGATGGAACACCTTGTTCATCATATTCATGAATACTGTCGGGGCATTAGTCAACCCAAACGGCATCACCAAGAACTCATACTGTCCATATCTGGTCTGAAAAGCTGTCTTCGGAATATCCTCCTTCCTGACCTTCACCTGGTGGTAGCCTGTCCTCAGATCAATCCTGGAAAACACCCTCGCTCCGCTCAACTGGTCAAATAGATCATCAATACGCGGCAGCGGATACTTGTTCTTGATTGTGAGGCTGTTCAGAGCCCTGTAGTCGATATACATCCGTATCGACCCATCCTTCTTCGGCACAAAAAGTACCGGAGCACCCCACGGAGAAGAACTAGATCTGATAAATTCCTTGTCCTGAAGCTCATCCACCTGCTTCTTCAACTCTATCAGCTCACTGTTGCTAACTCTATAGACGTGCTGGGATATCGGCTCCGCGCCTGGCACCAAGTCTATAGAGAACTCCACGTCTCTGTCCGGAGGTAACCCTGGCAACTCCTCCGGAAAGACATCCATATACTCCTCTATCAGTGGATGTAGCGACCTCGGCTCTACCACCAGGGCTCCGCAGAAGACTCCTTCGGTCTGCTTCGCTGCTCCTCTGGCAAACTGAAACTCTGGCTCACCTGGCGGACTGAACAAAACTCTGCCTCCACGACAATCTATACTAGCACAATGCGTACTCAACCAATCCATCTCGAGTATAATATCGTAGCTCGGAAGTGGCATTACGAGTAGGCACACACTCAACTCCCGGCCTCCCAAGGTAACTCTCCGGTCTCTGCAGACATCACGGACTAGGATGATACCACCCCCGGTCGTGATCTTACAGAGTCTAGCTAAAGGTTTAGCAACAAGATGGTGTCTAACAGCAAAAGATACGTACAGACACAAAGCTATGGGAAGCACCGGAATCAAATAAAGCAAGAGCTGGAATGGAATCAAGAAGAACAGAACCTGAGATAACATCACCAACTGGCTCGGCCTCGTCTACTGTCAGGGCAAAAGCTCGCCCGTGCTGTCCTCCTCGGTGCTGCTGCTGGTGCTGGGCGAACCTCTGCTGCTGAGTCTGCAAAGGCGGACCTCTCTGCTGTGCTGCAGGTGCTCTGGCTGGTGCCCTCTGAGCGGCTCCTCCGCCCTGAGCTGTACGGGCAAGCGCTGAATTACAGTCCTTCAGCTGGTGATCTGCGGTGCCACACAATAAATATCTGCCCAGCCTCTTTCTGTATATGTCCCATCCGTGCCCTGGCTTCCTACAGAAAGGGCAAACGATGGGCTGCCTC
The DNA here is from genome assembly GCA_036927795.1 of Iris macrosiphon. Lineage (NCBI taxonomy): Eukaryota > Viridiplantae > Streptophyta > Magnoliopsida > Asparagales > Iridaceae > Iris > Iris macrosiphon. Next base: position 4,629,214 of record JAYESA010000011.1, read on the forward strand.
TGACCCTGCTGCTGACCCTGCCTCTGCTGCTGGGGCGCCTGCCGGAATGGCGCACGACCCTGACCCTGGTGCTGCTGGGTCTGCTGGAATGGTCTCTTGGCTGGGCCTGCACTGCTACCTGCTCCTGAAGCATCTCTGCTCCTCTTCGTCTTCAGCTCTAGGTCATCCTCAGCTCTCTGTGCGTCGCTGACAATCTGCTCGAAGGTCGCCTCGCGGTCGCTCCTAGTCAAGGACTTGACCGCCATGACCAAGCCCTTGCGGAACTTCCGCGCCTTCGCTGCCTCAGATAACCCCTCAACAAATCTGCCCAGACGGCAGAACTCCGCTGCATACTCGTCCACTGACATACTCCCCTGGACGAGCGCCTCAAACTAACTCTTCAATGTACTGAGAGCCACATCCGGGAAGAACTTCTCCTTGAAAAGCTTCTTGAAAGTCTCCCAAGTCAATCCCGGAACTGCTATCCGCGTATCCGTGCGGAACCAAGTAAGGGCAAGGTCGAACATCTGGCTGCCCGCTGCCTCTATCTGCATGCTAGCTGGAATCATCGCCAGCCTAAATATGCCCTCTATATGCTCGATCCAGTCGTCGGCGTACAGGATCCCCTCTGTGCCGCGGAACTCCTTAGGCCGCATCCTCTGAAAATCGATGATAGTACCCGGCCTAGGATACTGAGCCTGCTCTGGCTGTGGCTGGATCTGAGCCACTCTGTCGACCGCCGTCATAGCCACCTGATGAGCATTCTCAATGCCCATCTCATAACATCTGTTTGGCAGTACTGCGCATCCATCATCTCTCGGAAGAATACGAACAACTGTTAGCATCCACTGGCGCAGGCGGTGGTGGAGGAGGTACCATCGGAACAACTGGGGTGACTCTCGGATCAATGTGAGTAAGGGGATCTCCGAGAGAAATTGACGCTCCCTCAACCGCAGGAGTGGCGAGTGGAGCGGTAGCGGCTGCCGGAAGTCGAGCAGGTCGAGAGGTGGCAGACCTCTCGGTGGCAGCTGCTGGGGCGGTGCGCTGAGATCTGGTCTTCGGAGGCATCCTGAACACAGATCAAAAGAAGTCAATATAGTGCAAGAAACGATAACATCAATGAAGGACAGTAATATTGTAAAAGAAAACAATTTCAGAAAAATTAAAGATAGCAAAAGGAAGCAGGAAGGGTCCTAGTTGTGATTGAGCACACTCTCTCTCAGCCTATATCCTATATCCTATTGCAGGTAAACCTAAAAACTAGACCTGCATGGGCCACCACCAAAAATGTGTCACGACCCGTACCCGAAAATCGGGCATGAGCCGTGGGTACGTCCAGCC